>JAPPVO010000013.1:28541071-28822736 GCA_030407325.1 Camellia japonica | reverse complement strand
AGTTAATTCATGGGATTGGGGAATTTAGTGAATTGATGATATAGTTGGGTAGTTTAAATACTTACCTATGAGAATGTTGAATTTACATTCATTGTTGTATTTATTTCTTGTTTAGAAATAATGTTTTGGGCTATCGGTGGAGGATAGCCATTGATTGTTGTAGACCTTGCATGCGGCTTAGGTATAACTGAAATTGAGTCAATTGTTTGACTGTTGAGTTAATACAGAACATTCATGTATTGATTATGTGTTGTATATGGCAATTGTGTGTTCATTGCATATGCATTTGTTTTGGAGGAGATAGGGGATGAACTCCACGGTTTAGGGGAAGATAGGGGATGGACCTCTAAACCGGACTTGTTGGGAGGAGATAGGGGATGGACTCCAGTAGCATCACTCATATGTGTGCTTATTGATTAATAGAAATATTTCTATTTATTGTTGATATGATACATCACCAAAATGTGTATCAATTGGGAAGTATGGAAGTGAATTTGATTGTGATTGATATAATACCAACATGTGTATTCGTTATGTTAGGTTTAACTTGAATTGTTAATCCTGTTGAATTGGAAGTATTGTTAATAAAAGAGATGAAACCCAGTTGAGTTATTTGGCCAGGTTCTGAGCCATAAATGGAAGTGAATTATGCCATAGACAATGTGTCATAGGCAATGTAGACATTCGTGTCATGAATTTGTAAATTGAATATCCTGTGTTAACTATGTATCGGGTGCTACTGCTTTCGTTAATTCTTATGCTTGGTTTAGTATTTCTCTACTGGGCTGTGGCTCACCCTATATGGGAACTTCATTTTCAGGTTCAGGTGGTTCTCTACCTCCAAGGACTTAGCTTGTGAGGATTTGGACTCGAAGACTTGCTTTATTTTTTTAGTTGTTTTATTTGAATAACTTGTAAACTTTCAAGCCTAGGGCTTTATTTGTTTTTGAGTTAGAACTCATGGAATTGTGTCCAAGTGTTAGCTTGGCAAGATGTAAGCCCATAGGGCATTTATTATGATGTTTTTATTTCATGGTACTCTGATGAATGGAATAAGATACTTTATTTCCTTATAATTCCGCATGTTAATATTACGTATTATGGGTTTATTTTTTTGAGGGCGTTACAGTATTTGACCAAGCATGAATGATTATCCCTTAGTTTGTGTATCAAGTATTATGTTTGTTTTGATGACATTCTTGAAAGGTCCTTAGTGCTAGGGGACTTTAATGCAACTAGTACCTTTGTTTGAGATATCTCATTTGCCACCGATGGGTGGGCTTGTCTAATCGATTCCGGGTCACTTATTCTTTTGTTCTGTCAATGAATGTCATCCTTTGTATTATGTAGATGTTAGTAAGCATCCCTTGAAGCTTTGAAAGCCTTTGATTGATGGACTTAGTTCATCCATTGTTTTGTTATAAGCTATAGTATGTATTGTTTTGATAAAATATCGGGTATCATTCATTCAAATCTTTATTACATATATCATTCACTGAGTTTCAGCTCACCCATCTCCCTTATATATATGTAGATGATGATCAAGAAGGCAATGTCGCCTAAGCTTTATTTGGAAGATTGCTTTGGTTTATGATTTGTAACATCATGAAGATTATGCTTCTTAGTTTTGTAGATCACTTGTCTTGTATGTTTGCACTTGAGAAGCCTTTTGATCAAGATGTAATATTAAGTTTATTTTATTTTGTATTCAAGTTGTAAAACCATGTCAATATGTATGTCATTTCATTTAATCTATGCACAACTCTTATGGACTAATTAGATTTAAATTTATTGCTTCCGCACATGTATGCCCCATATGTGTACTCTGGTTATGTGAATCTTTGTACGTTGGCCTTCGGTAATCTCGGATTACTGGCGATCACGGCATCATTCTATTAGGGACGGAATGGGTCATGACAGATTGGTATCAAAGCATAAGTTCCTTATAGTACATTTATTCACACTCTTGGTCATAAAGAGCATAGGATTTCCCTTAAAATGATGTTAGGATTGCATCATGTTGCTTGCTATTTGATAAGGTGTACATTATTTCGACATGTTTATTTGCTACTTGCCTACTTGCATATTGGTTCATCTTGTTTTAAAGTCACATTTCACATACTCTTAGCATCATAAGAAAGGGAAGATCTTCAATTAAATGAGATCATTCCAAGGATAGGCTAGACAGATTAGAAAGGATGGTAGAAGGTTTGACCCGTGAGTTAAGGCAAGCAAGGCAACAGAACACTGGTACCACCTCTACTTATGTTGAGCAGACAAATGGCTGAAATACAATTCCCACCTCCACCTCCACCTCCACCTTCTCCAGTACCACAAGTGCCTCCACAACCAACTTTATATAGAGACAACACATTAATGTTGATAAAAGAATTTAAGAAAATGAATCCCCCAAGGTTTCAAGGGGGTATAAAGCCACTAAAGGCAGAAGCATGGGTTCTTGAAATGGAGATGTTATTTGAAATCTTTCCTAGTACCGACACCCATAAGGTGTCATTGACAACATTTACACCGGACAACGATGCTCGTAGGTGGTGGATGATGATTCAAGAAGGTAATCTGGGTTTGAGGTGGGCTAGGTTTTTGGAATTATTTTATGACAAGCACTTTCCCTTAAGTGTTCGAGATCGCACGACCGTAGAATTCTAGACTCTGACATAGGGTAATAGAACAGTAACTGAATATGATCGTCTTTTCACTGAGTTGGCTAGGTATGCACCTCACACTGTCAATATCGAATAAAAAAAAGCCAGAAAGTTTGAGAGTGGGCTTCGTGGACCAATACAAGATCCGGTTAATACGCTCAACATGCTGGCTTATGTTGGGGTATTAGACAAAGCCATCCTAGCAAAAGCTAACTTGAACAGATATCAGAGTTAAGGAGAGAGTTAGAGAAAGTGACATAATTATGATAATCATCGAGTACCATTTAATGCCAAGAAAAAGGTGAATGTGGGTAGTTCAAGCAACTCAAATCAAGAAATTGGTACTAGGACGACATGCACAAGTTACAGGAAACAACATTGGGGAGTTTGTCATCGGGCATCTGGAGCATGTTTTGAATGCAATGAGATGGGTCATCATGTTAAGGACTGTCCCAAGACAAAGATTAAGGATGGTAAGAAAAGTGAGAACACCTCGAGTTCTGCACAGAAAGGAAATGTTGGGAAATGACAGATAAGGCAAGGTAGAGGCTTTGCATTAGTGCCAGGGGACACTAAAAGCGTTGAAACAATAGTGTTAGGTATACTTCCTATTTGCACTCAAGATGCATATATATTGATTGATTCAGGTTCTACACATTCATTTGTATCTGCCAAGTTTGCCGAGAAGTTAGATAGAGAACTAGAACCCCTTGGTTATTTATTATCTGTCTCTACTCCATCCGGAAGAACTATCATTGTGGCATCCATTTATAGAGCATGTGTTGTTATGATTGAGAATGTTAAATCATTAGTTGATTTGATGCCTTTGAACATGACTCATTTCGATGTTATATTGGGAATGGATTGGTTAGTAGCAAATCATGCATCCATTAATTGCGTTTCTAAAAGTGTCACTTTTAAGCCCCTGCACCAAGCGATGTTACATTTTAGGGTAGAGGAGTAGTATCCCCACCTTACTTGATTTCATCCATGAAAGCTTGTAAGTTGATCCAAAATGGATGTCAAGGTTATTTGTGTACTGTACTAAGTAATCTGAATGTAAATGTTGAATTGTATGATATCCTAGTTGTTAATGAATTTCCCGATGTTTTTTCTGAATGATTTGCCTGGCCATTTGGTGGCTAAGGAGATAGAATTTATTGTTGATGTTATACCGGGAACACAACCTATTTCCAAAACACCCTATAGGATGGCCCCATCTGAGCTTAAAGAGTTAAAAGTTCAGTTACAAGAGTTGTTGGATAAAGGTTTTATTAGGCCGAGCACTTCACCTTGGGGGGCGCCAGTTTTATTTGTTAAGAAAAAGGATGGCACACTTCACCTTTGTATTGATTACCGAGAATCGAATAAGGTAACCATTAAGAATAAATATCCATTTTCGAGGATTGATGATTTGTTTGATTAGTTACAGGGAGCACGAGTCTTTTCTAAAATTGATCTCAGGTCGGGGCTGCCATCAGCTCAAGGTTAAGGCCAAAGATGTTGAGAAGACTACTTTTCGAACAACGTATGGCCAGTACAAATTTTTGGTAATGCCTTTTGGAGTAAACAATGCTCCTACTACATTTATGGATTTGATGAACAGGGACTTTAAGCCATACTAAGATGAGTTTGTGGTTATTTTCATTGATGACATCTTGATCTATTCCAATAGTAGAGATGAGCATAAGAATCATTTGAGACTTGCCTTACAAATTTCGAGAGATAGAAAATTGTATGCTATGCTTAGCAAGTGTGAGTTTTGTCTTTCAAACATTTCATTTTTGGGTCTTGTGATTAATGAAGAGGGTATTTCTGTTGATCTTAGAAAAATTGAAGCCATTGTGAATTGGCCGAGGCTAACTAATGTGTCCAAGGTTCGTAGTTTTCTTGGTTTGGCATATTATTATAGAAAGTTTGTGGAAGGACTTCTCAAAGATTACAGTGCTAATGACACAGTTGACTCAGAAGGGAGTGGCATATGAATGGACTGAGGATAGAGAATCAGCTTTCCAAGAGCTAAAGACAAGGTTAGTCATAACACCAATTCTTGTACTACCATCAGGTAATGAGGAAATTCATATTTATAATGATGCTTTATATAAGGGTCTGGGTTGTGTGTTGATGCAAGCGAGTAAGGTCATCGTATATGCATCTCATCAGTTAAAACCTCATGAAAAGAATTATCGTACCCATGATTTAGAATTAGCAGCCATGGTATTTGCTTTGAAAATTTGGTGTCATTACTTGTATGGAGCTTCTTGTCAAGTTTTCATAGATCACAAGAGTTTGAAGTATTTGTTCACTTAAAAAGAATTGAATATGAAATAGAGAAGGTGGCTTGAATTATTGAAAGACTACGACATACAGATTCAGTATCACCCCAGGTAAAGCTAACTCAGTGGCTGACTTGTTGAGCAGAAAATTCATTAGGAGTTTGGCATGTTTACTCACCGAGCAGAAAAGGATACTTCAGGATTTGCAAGACTTAGATATTGATGTTGTACTTCGCCGAGATGATGGAATTTTAACAATGGTTTCAGTAAGGCCAACTGTTATTGACGAAGTAAAGACAAGATAGATGGAGGATGAATTTTCAAGAAGATAGTTGATGAGATTATCATAAAGCCGAGACCAAAATACACAATTGATAATCAAGTACTAAAGTTTGAGGGAAGATTGTGCGTGGCCAACATCTCACAGTTGAAAAGGAGAATTTTCCAAGAAGCTCATAGTTCTAGATTTGCCGTTTATCCAAGAAATACAAAAATGTACCAGGATGTGAAGCAAACATTTTGGTGGCCGAATATGAAAAGAGAAATAGCCGAGTTTGTATCATAATGTTGGTATTGTCAACAGGTGAAAGTAGAACATCAGAGACCAACCGGACTTCTTTAACCTTTGCCAATTCCCGAGTAGAAGTGGGAACACATCTCCATGGATTTTGTTTTGAGTTTGCTGAGGACGCAAAAAGGTATGGATTCAATTTAGGTTATAGTTGATAGATTAACTAAGTCAGCACTTTTTGCCTATAAAGACTACATTTAATGCTGACAGACTTGATTCATTGTATATGAATGAGATTGTTAGACTTCATGGGGTGCTGATATGCATTGGTTCAAACTGAGATCCAAAATTTGTTTCCATATTTTGGTGGAGTTTACAAAGAGCTTTGGGGACCGAGTTCAAATTTAGCACGACTTTTCATCCTCAAATCGATAGGCCAACAGAGAGAACGACTCAGATACTTAAAGATATGCTCAAGTTATGTGTATTGGACTTTAAGGGAAGTTAGGAATTACATTTGCCATTAGTAGAATTAGCTTACAATAATACTTTCCGAGCTACCATTGGCACGACACCGTATGAAGCTTGGAATGGAAGAAAGTGTAGATCACCAATTTGTTGGACCGAAGTAGGAGATAAAGCATTGATTGGTCCTGAGATAGTTCAAGTGACAACCAAGAAGATTAAGCTCATTCAACAAAGGATCAAAACTGTTCAGAGTCAACAAAAGAGTTATGTTGACCACAAAAGAAGAGAGATAGAGTTTGAAGTTGGAGATCACATGTTCTTGAAAGTTTCATCAATAAAAGGAGCTTCAAGGTTTGTGAAGAATGGCAAGTTAGCGCCTCGTTACATCGGGCCATTTGAAATTCTTGAGAGAATTAACCCCATTGCCTACCGACTTGCTTTATCATTGAAATTAAGTCAAGTCCACAATATGTTTCACGTTTCGGTGTTAAGAAAGTATATTCAGGATCTAGTGCATGTGATTGATCATTTTGGGATTGTGGTTAATGAAGATTTAGGTTACGAGGAGAAGCTGATACCGATTATTGATAGGAAAGTGAAACAGTTGAGGAATAAGTCGATTCCAATGGTAAAAATTGAATGGAAAGAGCATTACGACAAAGATGCTACATGGGAAATGGAAAAAGAAATGAAAATCCTATATCCAAAGTTGTTTTCGAGCCAACGCAACTTAAGCTTAGGGACCAAACTTCCTTAAGGTGGGTAGACTATAGCAACCCTCATTTTGCCTTAGTCATATTTATGAGAATTTACATGATTTTGGTTTGTTAAGCTTGCTTCTTGTAAACTTTAATATTTTGTCTAAGTATGGGAGCATGTTTTGTCTTGTGCTGTTGTGTTTTGTTTAAGTATAAGATCAATGCTTTGTTCCTTGCTTTATGTGTTGAACCTAGGCCATCTATCTTTCCTACCTCACACCTAGGTCACACCTTTGAACCTCTTACACCTAGGCCGTTGAGCATTAACCCTAGGACCATCTTGGTTGAAATCTACCTTCACCTTTGCACCTTGCCCGAGGCGTGCATCATCTAGATCGAGATGTGCATCATCTAGGCATCCAAGATCTTTGATCATTGAACCTTGTAGCCTTATTGTGCACCTTAGCCAATACCTAGCAATCTTGTTCCTTGACTTGTACAACCTAAGCCGAGGTGTGTCATACATAGGCCAAGTGTTACCCCTTCTAGCCAAGATCAGGAAGACCTTACTTATCCTTCACTTGTCCGAACCATATATTTTGATCCACGATCCTTGCCTTGTCAGACTGCCCATGCCACCTTACTTGTTATATACACTTTGACCTACTATTGTCTTTTCATTCTGGCACCTTTTAGAGGAGATTGATCAGATGATGCCATGTGTCCCAATAGTGGGTTTAAGTTAGATTGGTAGTTAAGAACCCATATCTTTGCCATATCATTGTCTTGAAGATAGAGAAGCTCTAGGAAGAAGATGAAGAAGAAGTTCATAGAGGAAGCTAGATTTACCAAGCTTGATTATTAGAGTTTGAACCATTGGATATGTGTCTTGAGGTTAAATTCTTGATCTACTTTTGTTGTTCTCTATACTAATCTGATCACATTGCATGATCTAGCATGATTCATAAGCCATGCATTGATTTAAAGTTATGTTTTAGAGAGAGCAAGTGGTGTTCTTGTGTTATTAAAGAAAAGCTTTGTTTTTATCCAAAAGTTTGTATCAAGTTCCTTGTTTTTGTGCTTGTTTTCTTGAAATCTTCAAGTATGGGTACCTAGGTCCATGTTTTTGAACTCAAATCATGAAATCTTAGATTTTGAATGAAAAGTTATGATTTTAGCATTCATGTTCTTCACGTTCTTCAAGATGAAACCCAAATTTCCAAGCTTCACTTCCTAAGTGTGGTCACTAAGACCCACTCTTTTTCATCTTCCACACCTAAGCCAAGCATTGCATCTCACCTTGGCCTACCTTGTATGATCACTTGCACCCTAGTCTTCCTTGCATGCACACCTAGGCCGACCACTGCACACTAGGCCGACCATAATACACCTTCGCTGACACCTTGTAACATCCCGAGCGAGCAGCCCACATCTCGGCCACGGAGACCACACCTTGACCAAGAGGTTTGGAACCTCGGCCAAGACCTCCTGATTCACCTATCCAAGCCATTTCGGCCTAGCTCATCTTTGTGCATCTATTCCAAGACCTGGTTTGTACCCAACATGTTTTTCCAATAAGTAAAACATTGATTTAACTCCCAACACATGTTTTGTTTTGTCTTAACTAAGTTTTGGAAAGAAATACCGGGATCTATTTCACTCATTTGAAGCTTATTTTGAGAGTGCATTTCATAACCATCTTTGAGCATATCTTTTTACCTTCTTTGAAACGCCCCAAGTTTTAATTACACAAAAACATTAGCAAAGCCTTTAATTTAGGTCCTTTTTAAAAAAATATATATATATCTATTACCCTTGAGTAATAGAAATACAATAGTACAAGTTCTCTCTCTCTCTCTCTCTCTCTCTCTCTCTCTCTCTCTCTCTCTCAATGAATATAATAATGACAACAATACATGCCAATCTCCTACTGTGAAGCTACAATTAAATAAATACAAATTCAAGATCCATTTACTTTATATCTACTATGAAGTTATACAAGGGACTCAAGGACTCCATAACTCCTCAACCAAAGAATCCAAACTTTATTCCTGTAAAAAGATAAAACAAGAAGGGGTGAGCACTAATGCCCAGTAAGGATGCCATAGTTCTGAATCAATAACTAACACATAGATAGAAATAATCATGCATGCAGGGTGATACCATATAGTAGGGTGACATTTTATAATTTTCCAAAATATCATAGGTAGGTACCTTTCTCTCAAAAATCATTTAAACGCTTTTAAGAAAGACTTTTATCCATTAAAAATTATCCCTTAACCTTAGAAAACCATAGATCCTTGTGAAACAAACAGATTTAAGAAACAACATCATTTAAAAAATTATTAACCAATTCCCAAAATATTTCTCATTTAATTTCCATTTTTAATATTCATCTTTTTCTTTCATTCTTCCTTTCTGCTCATTATATTTATTTAGAACTCCATATCTTCAAGTTCAACTTCCCTCTTTGGTTTACTAACAATTCTCCTATACTCAATTCACACCGTTATTTACACTCTCAAATTTCATTTCAAGATAATAGAAGATTAATAAACCCCCTTTCAATTTAGTACTTCATTTATTTACAAAACAACACTCATAAGTTACCTTTATTGTCACAACTAATTCATTAAGTTCACCATCATCAATCCATAATCCCCTTACCCATTTTTAGGTTCCATTCTTTACAAATAATGTCTATGCGCATTTCTTCTTTATACCAAATTACACATCAATTTTGCAATTTGACAGATTCATCACAAGTCACAACTAACATTATCAACTCAAAATACTTCTCAACACACATCTCAACACAATCCACCTTTTGCCGACTTACTACGGTGGGATAGCGGGCACCCAATTCATTACACGTTCCAACTTTCGCCTGCTACCATACGGCAGGAAGTGAACTCCCAAAAACCATTTCCTCAAAAGCCATTTTCTTCCAAAAACCATTTTTCAACTTTTTAAAACCATCACCCACATTTGCCGGCTACTATACGGCGGGACGTGGGCACCCAAAACATTTTCGAAAACCATCCATTTTTCCCCTTTTGCCAGCTACAATATGGCAGGACTGTGTGAACACTCAAAAATCATTTTTCCACTTTTGCCGGCTACTATACGGCGGGACTATGTGGACACCCAAAATCATTTTTCCCACATTCGTCCAACGATAAGCTTAGACAGGGCAATTGGGCACCTTTAATTCAATAGCACCTCCACATTTTTCGGCTACTATACGGCGGGACGTGGGCCCCCAAAAACCTTTTTCAACTCCCTGAGGGGTACCAACACAACATCACCCAACACAACTCAATCCAACTCGACACAACCCAACACAACTCAACTCAACTCAACACGACACAACCCAACACAACTCAACTCAACACGACTCATCAAAACCCAACACAACTCAACATGATTCAACATAATCCAACATAGTAAACACAATTCAACATAATCAACACAATTCAATTCAACACCACTAAATGTAATTCAACATAATTCAAGGTGCACTTTTAAATCTCCATTTCATCATTTCATCCCAAGGCTCATGTCATCCATATCATTAAACCAATCTTTTTCCCCTAATTTCATTTCATATTATAGCATGATTTACAATATCCATAATAAAGGTTCAATCGCTAATTTTTAACATAATTTTCAAATAAGGGTTTTCAAGAAAAATCAAGACTTTCAAGAAAAATTAAAACTTCTCACGCCACTACTTTTAATTCCAATTTTCCCATTGATTATACACCCAAGGTTCATAATCTACAATCTTAACCCAACAATTGAACCCCAACACTTCAAACCCTAAGCCCCCAATCTCAAGATGTAACACTATATGCTTAAAAATGTAGATTTTGTATTTATATAATCAAAATACCACAAATTTATCTATTAATGCAAGTATTGAAGGAGCACTAGGACCCTTACCTCAAGAATCAAGAAAAAGAGCAAAGCTTTGATGAGATTCCTTCACAAATCAAAACTTCAATCGGTTAAAAAGTGAGATCTTCAAGCCTTCTTCACATTTTGGTAAGAGATCTTGGCCAAATCTTTGAGGAATGGAAGTATTTGGGTCAAAAATCTAGGGTTTTTCGGACCTAGGATGAGAGGGAGGAAAAGAGAAAATTAAAGTGCAAAGAATGATCTATAAAATCACTTTTTAAGTTGCTGAATTCGCGCAGTTCACTCGAGCGTCGCTTTCCACGCTTGAGCGTACCTGCTTCCAGCACAGATACTAAAACTTTAAACGGGCATAACTCTCTCATTTGGACTCCGTTTTAGGTCGTTCTTGTGTTCAAATCGAAGCCCCGAAAACAAGCTTTCTAATGTTTCTAGCCTCACATCCAAATTCAAAATGTGGAAAAAGAAAAGGGCAAAAGAGTGACAGCTGTTCGTAGGAAAATTATCCAAATTAAAGTTTTGGTCCAATCTTACTTTACCATTATGTTACCATTTCAATCAATACCCCAAAATAAAATAGGAAGGCTCCAAACACAATAATAAATAGTCAAAAACAATCCCACTAGTCACAAAATTCAAACTCAACCAGGCAGACCGCTCGACCACTCAATCTTGCGCTCGAGCACGCAGACCAACAAAGTCGTCCGCTCGAGCGACCACTTCTACGCTCAAGTGGGAATTCACAACTCTCAGAATTTCAGATAGACTGCAAAAGTACTAGAAGCCTCACAAATTTGCTCGAGTGTCAACTCCCTCGCTCGAGTGGAGGGAAAAATTCTAGATCGTTACAATCTTCCCTCCTTAAGAAATTTTGTTCCCGAAATTGCATTCGTTCTAACAAAAATAGCAACAACCTATACTCACCAATTCTTAGCAACCCCTAGTCCAAAAATAAAGCATGAGAGCACCCATATATATCCACCAAACCTCAACAACTTTGAATTACACCTTACTTCAATTCTAAACCCAAAAGAACAAAGTGTCACAATCTCCTTTCCTTAAGAAATTTCGTCCTCGAAATGAAGAAAACCAAACAAAAGGAAACTCAATTTCAAGGAAAAGAAATCACCCTTAAACTAACACCAAGTCAACACAAGCAAAACAAATAATACATTGCATTGTATGATCCAATACCACAATTCTCAATTGCATTTCAATTAATAGCGTTATCTATTTTTTATCCCCCTTAGCATGTAAAAGTAAAACAGAGAAAATCATTCGTTCACATATTTCAGTCTTTAACATTTAATTTTATTGTGCCATCCCAAGCCATGTACAAGGAAAAAAAATAGATTTTCGTTTTTCCATATCGATCTCAACATTTTCTCGGTGAACTCTAATCATCACCAAATAACCTCTGCTATCCATCCGGTGACATCCCAACATAATTGCCATATGGCCCTGTTTGGTAGAGCTGTGGGAAAGTGCTTATAGCTTATGCCTAAACAGCTTATAGCTTATAACTATGAACATAAGCTGATTTCCAGCTTATTCTTAAAGCATCTCCTGCCCCACTCAAAGAATAAGCTGATTTCTGATTTGCAAAAAGCTATAAGCTATAAGCTAAACCAAACACATCAAAATAGCTTAAATTAAGCTGAAAGCTGAAATAAGCTGATTATAATTTCTGCCAAACAGGCACATACTTGTGCTAATAACGAACAAAAACAACTACAATGCATCAAAAGTGTGACATCGCACATATGGCTTCCCACAAGTGGGAAGTCTCCCTAGCTATCATTACAAATGTCAACACTTATATCAACATTCAATATATATATATACACATTGGCACAAGTGTACTTACAACAATTCTCATTCAAACATTTTAAACTCAATTAGAGCAGTTTCACAAATTCACATGAACAACACACATATATATGCACAAGTAAGACTCCGTGCCCTCTAGTATCACTTGAGACACTATTCATTCATATCCCTATTTATCCAAAACAAGGCAAATCCCAAGATAGTTAAGCATTAATTAACTTCAAGTAGTATTCATCGAAATCACCAGTTACAAGTCACATCAAAACAAACTAACCCAAACCAATCCTCAAATCTCACCAGAAAGGAAACGATTACAAGAATCCATCTCTGTAAACTAGCCTAAATTACTAATTAGCCACCCTCATGGCTCAAATGTTGATACTTGCATCATTTCACATCTCACAATTCATAATCATCATAGTCATCATCATGTAATATCCTCATACAAACAGAGTCAAGAATTTCATAACACTTTGCTCCCAAACTCGGAAGTCACTAATTGGCCAACCATACAATTACTAACAGTTACAAGTTACCTTACACCGTCTACCCCGAGATGAAGCTTCTTACACCCTTCTACCTGTTTCTAGAATCTCACTAGACTTTTCAAATATGCATTGCATTGGCACCATTCCCAATAGTCTCATCATTCTTGTGTCGATATAGCAACACTCATTTTGAGCCACACAAAAGAATCATCAATCGTACAACACCAATTATAGTAATTACAACTCACACTCCTTCTCAAGAGCTACTTCTAGCGTTTAATGATTAAGTGTCTTTCATACACATAAACTCTATATAAACCTTAATCATGTCACTCAATTCTTAAATACCACAAGCCCCCTCATACCTAACTACTAGCCTACGGTAACACTTCACCAACGCTACCCTCATCATCACAAAACACAATTCTCACCCCCAAATCCCTCACAACATTCTATGTAACTTCAAACTAACCTCATACCATTCTAAGATCTCACCCCATCTCAACTATACTCCTTGTAAACCATACAAGTCGCACATTCCACATTCCACAAACACTCCCATTCAATTTAAGACTCATAAGTCAATATACCTTTCTACCAATACCTAATGTCTCCCTCATTGCAGATTAATACCTATCCTACTGCCCTCATTATCTTAATAACAACACCAGGCATCAATAACCGAACTGTAGATGTCCCCGAACGTCCCGAGAGGGAATCCCCCTGTTTTGTTCATTGGGCTCACTACAGTTCAAGACTCAATGTCACGGTCCTGTATCTAATCTCGCAGAGTGCAATGCAAGACCGATGAATCATCAAAGAGTCCAAATCTGGTAAATCATTTTTGAAAACAGATTTTTTTGAAAGAAGTGCCAAATATGGACTGCTTTGCCAGATACAGAGTCGCCACCTAAATATTTATTTTGGGGGAATTTAGGAAACCCTGACTCGTGCCTAAGGCCACGTGTCCGTCATCACCAAAGTTGCCTCGGCTCGGGAACTTGGGTACGATTAGGGAAGGTCACTTCGTGAGTACCCCCGCTCACCCGATCAAAGATCGGCCTCTACTAAACATGATATCGAGTTTTGAAAACATTGTGTGCTCTTATTCCGGTTATTAGCCTAGATTTACTATGTGATGCGCACAGCATACAAGTATAGACTGGATTGCCTAAATTGGAACAAAACATCTCATGTTTGTTTTTGAAAGCGGTTTGCTGCTCGTAAGTAGGCTAAAATGTGGATTTGCCACCCTCAGGTGGGCTTAAAACTCGCATTCAATGCATTGTTCCAATTCAAGTAACCCAACCTTCACCCATAGGCATTCAAGCAGTTATATCACATAAACACATAACATCATGGTAAGCATGTTATCATGTTAACATTCACACACATGCGAGATGCTAAAGCATAAATGCTCACCTAGTACTCTAAGCCAAAACAGAAACTAATTAGTAATCATATGCATGATTCTAGTTCATGTGAAGATGGCTAATGCAACACATGCAAGATGCAACTACAATAGACTCGGCTATTCTAAGATGGCATATGATGATGCTATAACTAACACGTATTCAACTTGGAATTGAAATACAATGCAGTTAGTATGATACGCCGAGCCCGGTGCATGCAAGACAGATGAATAAATGCAAACATGCGAACATAAGTATGCTAATTAAAACGTGCCCTAATCTAACCATCATAAGTTGGTAAATAAAAGGGAGAAAGATGTGGGGTTGGAAGACATACATCACACACACGCACACTTATTACATAATTGCCCTCTCTCGGAGGGTCCGAATAAATTATACAGTCCTAATAAATAACTAACTACTCTAGCTAATTAAATATTACAAAACTTCTAATTAATTAACAAATTAATTACAAAAAGAAAATGGTCGTAGTCCTACCTCGAAATGCGTGGATGATGCATGCTTGACTCGCCTTGCTCGGAAACTCACTGCCATGTCAAAAGCTACCTCTATTTATACTGCCTTGTCCCTTTGAAATTTATGAAAGTTTCCAGAATCCTTCTGGATCATTCCCTGAGTGTTGTGGAGTGCCACCGGCCATAATTCAAATCCACCGGCCATGAGAATAGGCTTATCGGCCAAATATTGAACCACCGGCTGGACATTGATGGTTGGTCGTCACCAAAAGTGGTCGGCCGGCCATTTCTTCCTACAGGGCCCTGTTTTCACAGTAACAGAGGACAGACAGTGCATGGCATGTAATTTTCAAAACAATGTGTGCATGGCCACTCTCCCTATCATGCTATGGACTCAATGGAGTATGGCCCTCGGTCCTCGAGCCACCAATCACGCATTTTGATGCATGATGGCCAAAGGTACCAAGTTTGCAAATCAATGTAAATGCATGCAACAAAACTCATGAGTGCCTACGCCCTATCATGTTGGGATCAAGGACATCGGCGACCGAGGATTGAGGCGCGTTATGTCACTTTGAGTACGAACGCCCCTCATTCCTCATGCTTGGTTTGACACCCCAAACCAAGCAAAATGTAATGCAAGTATGCAATGTGACTCAAGTATGCAACATGTCTCAAGCATGCAATATGAGGCTAAGGTAAAAAATATGCCAAGTGCAATGCGCCAGACATGCAAGATACAATACAATGCAACCTATCATGCAAGCTAGGATATGGAATGCAACTAGCCAAACGACATGCAAACGTGCAAAGATGAGACAATGCAAGTATGAAACCAAAGTAATGCAACATGTCAAAACATGCAATGGTGGACTTAAACCGCAAAGGGCAGACCTCAGCCTTGCTATAAACAGTGGCCAAAGATAATGCAAATGATAGACAAATGCTCATGCAAACATGCACACCAATGGGCCTAAAACTAAGGCACAAAAGGTAACTTTCAAGAACACCCAAAAGATGATAAACATGGACATTACACCAACATGTTAAACTCTGAAAATGCATAGAGGATGATGCCAAATCAACCATGTTATGCAAGTAAGGTATGCAATAATGACCAAAACTTGAAGCCAACAAAGGAGTCCAAACCACAGCTATGTCAACCAAACCCCAAAGGACTAAAATGACTTAAAACAGTCCTAGGGGACTCCAAAACAAGTCCAAAGCATGCATAGATCATAGTCAAACATGCCCAAGAAATGGATGCAAAACAAGGGGGATTTAAGGCCACAAAAAGGGCACTCTACTACAACCATCCCAATCACTCATGGCATGGACTAAGCAACTAAAAACAGAGTTTCAATGCATCAAAATATGCCCCAAAACCCACTGATATGGCAACCCAAATGCTTAAAACTAAAGGCATGCACTATGACCCATTTCAAGGCATAAAAGAACAACTCTTCAAGGCATGAAAGGGATGATGAATGCAAGCATACAAGCATGGATTAGGGACTGAAATAGCATGAGAAGTGATTCCAAATCACTGAAACAACCCAACTAAAGCATGCTCATGACTCACACACTCAAGGCTCACAAGCTAAAATGCAAGGAGGCTATACCAAACATGGTAAACATGATTACATCAGTACCCAACAGACCTCAAGCATGATGAAACATGACCAAAAGCTTCACAAAGCAAGGCAAAAACATGCAAGCATGATGGTCTAATGGCAAGATGCATTTCTAGGCAAAATAGAGGAATACAAGGCAAGTATATTATGCATGCGAGGGTCCATTAATCCGACCAAAAATAGAGGTATAATATGACCAAATAACACTCAAAAACCTCTGAAATGGAGCCAAAAACAACTAAGCATGCATGCTACCTTTATGAGCCAAAAACATAAACAAATGAGACACAAAGGGAGAGGGGTGTCCCTCCTCTATGCAAGACCTCAAAACCTCTTCTTCATCACTGAAAATCCTCTGGATTTCAGTGGTGAGAAGGCCAATGCATAAAAGTATTCAAAGCTCAACCAAAGAAGGCACAAAAGGGGCCAAACAAGGCCCTAGAGGGGGAGGTCAACCCCAAACACAAAAGAGACCTTAATGAAACATCTTAAGCATGAAAACTCAGGGTTTTTATTAGTTATACACAAGGCTCAAATCAGCATGCAAAGTAGGTTAAAAGCTAGTGCAATAGTCTCACCCTTGAAGAACACTTGAAGAGCAGCAAGTCCAGCCCCCCTCTTCTGATCAAAACCAGCTCTAAACTCCAAGAACAAACCCTCAAGACCTCAATAATCCAAGTATGGTGTAACACTAGGTGTCTTAGTGCAGTACTAAGAACAAAACACACTTTTGAGCCCTCTAACACACACAAATGAAGAGAGAGAGGGAGATATAGAGAGAGTGTGGTGTATCTATGCTATATAACTCTGATTTGCTGAACCCCTTCAAAGGAGAGGGAATGTCTCCTTATATAGAGCAAGATGAAGGCTTGAAGCTTCTAAGGGAAGCTAAACAAAAGGGTCAAGGGGGTCAAGCTTCTAAGAGAAGCTAAGACAAAGGGTCTGAGCTTCTTGAGGAAGCTAAGACAAAGGGTCAAGCTTCCTCAAGAAGCTTGAGCAAAAAGGTGCAAAGGGTGCAATTCCTCCATACACGTGTATGGAGGACAAGTCCGTGCACTCCAACTGGCACAGCTGGCATGCACAATGCCTGAAAAAGGTAAAAAGGGGACACCGGCCAGAGAAGGAGACCATCGGCCAACTAAATGGCCGACCGGCCAAACAAATGGTCGGTAGAGATAAAGAAAGGCCGGTGGCCTCATGCCACGGCCGGTGGGTTTAAGGGATGGCTGACAAGCCACCTCCTACCCTTAGAAGCACAAAACATAAGTCCTTGGTCCAAGACCAAGCACAAAACAGTCAAGTTGAGAGATCTCAAGGCACAGTGCGTAGCCGAGTCCTTCGGGAACTCAAAACAAACACAAACAAGGAAGATCATCGGGTGTTCAAACGATGACGTCCAAGTCTTGAGGACGGTCAAAAATTGGGTGTCTACATGAACTCTAACCCTTTCCTGAGATACTTACTCTTTCTACCTCAACACGAAACCAACTTAACATATAATCACACAACACATAAATATTGTTAAGCAACAAACCACACAATTGAGTTACGGCAACAAGGATGATCACTTGTCACGAACTTCCAAGGAATTCTCACTACAAACCACGTTGATCAGATGCATTTCCAATGAGATCTCAAAGCAAGTTAGCCGGCTACAAGCACTATCCATGAAGCTTAACCCATGTTCACACAATGCAACACAAAATGTCTACACCTCCTACTTCTATATGCAACCATCCTCACCAAGCGAAGCCAACCCATTGTGGTAAAAACCACTTCCCACGAGCTCCAGGAGTTCAAACCCGGTTAGCTCTGATACCAAGTTGAAACGCCCCAAGTTTTAATTACACGAAAATATTACCAAAGCCTTTAATTTAGGTCAATTTTTTTTTTCAAAAAAAAATATCTATTACCCTTGAGTAATAGAAATACAATAACACAAGTTCTCTCTCCCTCAATAAATATAATAATGACAACAATACATGCCAATCTCCTACTGTGAAGCTACAATTAAATAAATATAAATACAAGATCCATTTACTTTACATCTACTATGAAGTTATACAAGGGACTCAAGGAGTCCATAACTCCTCAACCAAAGAATCCAAGCTTTCTTCCTATAAAAAGATAAAACAAGAATGGGTGAGCACTAATGCCCAGTAGAGATCTCATAGTCCTGAATCAATAACTAACACATAGATAGAAATGATCATGCATGTAGGGTGATACCATACAGTAAGATGACATTTTATAATTTTCCAAAATATCATAGGTAGGTACCTTTCTCTCAAAAATCATTTAAACGCTTTTAAGAAAGACTTTCAGCCTTTAAAAATTATCCCTTAACCTTAGAAAACTATAGATCCTTGTGAAACAAACAAATTTAAGAAACAATATCATTTAAAAAATTATTAACCAATTCCCAAAATATTTCTTATTTAATTTCCACTTTTAATACTCCTCTTTTTCTTTCATTCTTCCTTTCTACTCATTATATTTTTTTAAAACTTCATAACTTCAAGTTCAAGTTCCCTCTTCGGTTTACTAACAATTCTTCTATACTCAATTCACACTGTTATTTACAATCTCAAATTTCATTTCAAGATAATAGAAGATTAATAAACCCCCTTTCAATTCAGTCCTTCATTTATTTACAGAACAACACTCATAAGTTACATTTATTATCACAACTAATTTATTAAGTTCACCATCACCAATCCATAATCCCTATACCAATTTTTAGATTCCATTCTTTACAAATAATGTCTATGCGCATTTCTTCTTTATACCAAATTACACATCAATTTTGCAATTTCACAGATTCATCACAAGTCACAACTAACATCATCAACTTAAAACACTTCTCAACACACACCTCAACACAATCCACCTTTTGCCGACTTACTACGGCGGGATAGTGGGCACCCAATTCATAACACTTTCCACTTTTCGCCGGCTACTATACGGCGGTAAGTGAACTCTCAAAAACCATTTTCTCAAAAGCCATTATCTTCCAAAAATCATATTTCTCCAAAAACCATTTTTCAACTTTTTAAAACCGTCACCCACATTTGCCGGCTACTATACGCCGGGACGTGGGCACCCAAACTATTTTCGAAAACCATCCGTTTTTCCACTTTTGCTGGCTACAATACGGCAGGACTGTGTAGACACCCAAAAAATCATTTTTTCACTTTTGTCGGCTACTATATGGCGGGACTGTGTGGTCACCTAAAAATCATTTTTCCCACTTTCGTCCAGTGATAAGCCTAGACAGGGCAATTGGGCACCTTTAATTCAAAAGCACCCCCACATTTGCCAGCTATTATACGGCGGGACATGGGCCACCAAAAACTTTTTTCAACTCCCCGCGCGGGGTACCGACACAACACCACCCAACACAACTCAACTCAACACGACACGACCCAACACAACTCAACTCAACATGACTCATCAAAACCTAACACAACTCAACATGATTCAATACAATCCAACATAGTCAATACAATTCAACATAATCAACACAATTCAATTCAACACCACTAAATGTAATTCAACATAATTTAAGGTGCACTTTTAAATCTCCATTTCATCATTTCATCCCAAGGCTCATGTCATCCATATCATTAACAAATCTTTTTCCCCAAATTTTATTTCATATTATAGCATGATTTACAATATTCATAATAAAAGTTCAATCGCTAATTTTTAACATAATGTTCAAACACTTCCAAAATTCAATTAAACTTGTATATATAATTCAACCTCTCAATTTCATTATTTTACTTTCAATTTAGGCAAAATCATTATTTATCATCATGAATCAACTTAGGGTTTTCAAGAAAAATTAAAACTTCTCATGCCACTACTTTTTATTCTAATTTTCCCATTGATTATACACCTAAGATTCATAATCCACAATCTTAACCCAACAATTGAACCCCAACACTTCAAACTCTAAGCCCCCAATCTCAAGATGTAACACTATATACTTAAAAATGTAGATTTTGTATTTATATAATTAAAGTACCACAAATGTATCTATTAATGTAGGTATTGAAGGAGAACTAAGACCCCTACCTCAAGAATCAAGCAAAAGAGCAAAGCTTTGATGAGATTCCTTCACAAATCCAAACTTCAATCGATTGAAAAGTGAGATCTTCAAGTCTTTTTCACTTTTTGGTAAGAGATCTTGGCCAAATCTTTGGGGAATGGAAGTTATTTGGGTCAAAAATCTAGGGTTTTTCGGACCTAGGATGAGAGGAAGGAAGAGAGAAAAGGAAAGTGCAAAGAATGATCTATAAAATCACTTTTTAAGTTGTTGAATTCGAGCAATCCGCTCGAGCGTTGCTTTTCACGTTCGAGCGTACCTGCTTCCAGCACAGATACTAAAACTTCAAATGGGCATAACTCTCTCATCCAGACTCTGTTTTAGGTCGATCTTGTGTCCAAATCAAAGCCCCAAAAACAAGCTTTGTAATGGTCTAGCCTCACATCCAAATTCAAATTGTGGAAAAAGAAAAGGGTGAAAGAGTGACGGCTGTTCGTAGGAAAATTATCCAAATTAAAGTTTTTGGTCCAATCTTACTTTACCATCATGTTACCACTTCAATCAATACCCCAAAATAAAATAAGGAGGCTCCAAACACAATAATAAAATGTCAAAAACAATCCCACTAGTCTCAGAAATTCAAACTTAACCAGCAGACCGCTTGAGTGTCCAATCTTGCGCTCGAGCGGGCAGATCAACAAAGCTATCCGCTCAAGCGACCACTTCTACGCTTGAGCGGGAATTCACAACTCTCAGAATTTCGGATAGACTGCAAAAGTATTGGAAGCCTCACAAGTTCGCTCAAGCGTCAACTCCCCCGCTCGAGCGGAGGGAAAAATTCTGGATCGTTACATTCTTGAAGTGCATTCAATGAAATGACTATATATTTGTAGGTCTCGTTTCCTTGCCTTAATCCCCACGATCAGAGAGCTATTGGGAGTGATATTTTTAATAAAGTTATGTTATAAAATTTTGATAAAAGCTTTGCTTTATTTTGGAAAAGTATTTGATCAAAAAAGAATGATTATCCCTTAGTTTGTGTATCAAGTATTATGTTTGTTTTGATGATATTCTTGAAAGGTCCTTAGTGCTAGGGGACTTTAATGCAACTAGTACGTTTGTTGAAGATATCTTTTCTGCCACCGACGGATGGGGCTATCTAATCGATTTTGGGTCGGTTATTCTTTAGTTTTGTCAATGAATGTCATCCTTTGTATTATGTAAATGTTAGTAAACATCCCTTGAAACTTTGAAAGCCTTTGATTGATGGACTTAGTTTTTACTTTATTTTGTTACAAGCTATGATATGTATTGTTTCGATAAAATTTTAGGTATCATTCATTCAAACCTTTATTACTTATATTATTCACTGAGTTTCACTGCACCCCTCTCCCTTATATATATGTAGGTGATGATCAAGAAGGCGATGTTGCCTAAGCTTTATTTGGAAGATTGTTTTAGTTTATGATTTGTAGCATCTTGAATATTATGCTTCTTGGCTTTGTAGATCACTTGTCTTGTATGTTTGGGCTTGAAAAACCTTTTGATCAAGATGCAATATTAAGTTTATTTTATTTTGTATTCAAGTTGTAAAACCATGTCAATATGTATGTCATTTCATTTACTATATGCACAACTCTTATGGACTAATTATATTTAAATTTATTGCTTCCACACACGCATGCCCCATGTGTATACTCTGGTTGTGTGAATCTTTATATGTTGGCCTTCGGTAATCTCAGATTACTGGTCATCACAGCATCATTCTATTAGGGACGGAATGGGGTCGTGACAAAATAGACATTGGGGTGTAGTGAGTGGGAGATTAGGGGTTCGAGGTAATGGAACAATGGTGAACCCTTCAGTTGTAATCTAACTAGAGTAACATATTAATGCTATCTTTGAACCCCCCTCCCCCCCCTCCAAAAAAAAAAAAAAAAAACAAAAACAAAAACAAAAAACAAAAATCTTGATTAAATACTCGTAATCTTTTCATATGAGCTGAATTTAACATCCAAAATAAAATAAAATAAAACATATCTAGATTAAATACTTGTAATCGTCTCACATGAGCTGAATTCCACATCCATGTGAAAGGTTGTGTTCGATTATATGTTTAAGTCTGTGTAAGTAAAAGCACTATTTATACTCATCATGGATTGAAAGTACATAGTCTAGAATAGATTTTGTAATTCACAATAAATGTGGCCAGTAAAGTAACAATTCATGGGAAAATCTACTTAACAAAGTAAATTTGATAAGTTTAATTAGGATAGTAAAGTATAGCATCCTTATCATGGACTTGGGTGAAAATTTGAAATAAATAGATAGTTCCACTAAATTTCTTGTCCAAAAAAACAAAAACAAAAACAAAAAATATTAACAAGTCCTAAATTACAAATAATAAAAAAAATACAATAAAATAAAAAGACCCAAATTACAGTTCCATTTCTTACCTTTCTTAGTTGTTACCAACTATCATCCTCGTTGTTGTACATATGCTATGACAACCCAAAAGACTCTTACACCTTAGGTTCCTTATTAGTTGAAGAGTGTACTTTTACCAGCATTTAAGAGGTTGTACCATGCTTCTGCAAGATACTTCTCAACAAACTTCTTGTGCTTTTTTGTGATCTTGGAACTTTGAGATGTTTTTTTGTTCTTACATGAGGCTTCTTTCGATGGTTCAAGAACCAATGTTAAAGCCTGAAAAAGAAATCCATCAAACGCTTATAAAATATTGCTGAATGGTAACAATTAACCCAAAATTTTCATCCAGTAATATTATACAAATAGAAAATTTGTACTTTTTTTTTTTTTTTTTTTTTTTTGAGGTTGCTAACTCGGTACGTTCACTTTAAAATAAAACAACTATCACGATGCCTTGTAAATGGATAAAATGTTATTGCTAATCATATCATTTTATTGGGAAATTCTATGTAATGTTTTGTAATAATAGAATTTTACTTTTTCTTCAAGACTATATATAGCTAAATTATCAACTCACCAAAGGTTCTTTGCGTTTTTTCAGCTTCTGTTGTGGTTTTTGTGAGAAATGACCATGAATGATGTAGGTCTTTACCTCAGTAAAAGACCGAAACTTTCCTTTGGACTTCTGGTGGTAAAAATACTGCAGCGAAAATAGTCGATATGTTTATATATATTGGCGTGACATGTACTAATAAAGAGTAAATATTTCATAAGAAATGCAAAGAGAAAGCATATCCAGTATGAATTCAAACTCACAAATATCTATAGGTTAAAGTAAAATTTAGTTTTCTTGTACATGTATTAATTTGCAAGAGATTCACAATTACAAATTCAAATGACAAAAATTTACATAGGTTTTTGTTATCAGGTGAAATAGAAAATTGCAATAAAAAAAAAAAAAACCACGTATTTTAGATTTATATATTTTTATCAATAAAAAAGAGGCTTTATTGATGAAAATCAATGTACAAGGAATACTAAGATGAATATTAATAAGGGAGGCAAGCGCACAAAACATTAAACCAAAACTAACCAACCTCAACTAAGTTAGCACTGAAAAGTGAGCTCAAGCATCAAAGCAAAACACGGGTTTTTTAGATATATGCTTCAATACCTTGTCATATCGTTCAGAATTGTCGCGTTGTCTTATTTCAATATGCCATCCTTTGAGCCGTTCATACACTGACAAACGCTTCACATCGGGAATCACTGGTGCTTTCTGTGGATTGAAACTTTTTAAATCATAAACCCTAAAATTATTGCAAGATTTAGACAAGCCGAACAATGAAGTTAATTATACCTCATCCATTTTTAGGATAAAAGCAAGACTATCATCTGGTAGTTTGAAGTTTATTAGTCTTGACCAAAACACTTTCTTTGGAGAGCCTTGTTGCTTCTGCAAATGAAAATTTCACAGGGTTGATGATATACAACAGAAATGTTGCCGATTTAGTTAGTTTCTTGAATTTATATAGGTAAAATAATCTTTTTAACAATACATAGCAAGAACCAATATATATATATATATATATATCAGACTGGCATTCTAGATAAACAATTAACCCTAACATGACCTTGTGGTTGTGTTTGTACACAAAGAGAGGGAAAGAGGCGAAAGATATGTAAGATACAAAATCAACTTCTAGTTTGTTCTTTCCAAGGTTTAGGATTTTGTCAATACTATATTAGTCTAAGAAGTATGAATACATGACATGACATAGCTATGACACAAACACAATATGGATACGCTGACACAAAATTTTTTTAAAAAAAATTTGCAAAACATGATACGTTGAGGACACATGCAAAAGTACATATAATTTTATATATTTATCATATATCATATTTTTAAATATTTATGTCAAGTATATCTTTATCAATGTTATCAATTTGAGGTATGCTATTTCAATAAAATAATTAAGAAATAATTTTTTTTTTATTTAAAAAAAATAATCCTCAACGTGTTATTAATGCGTCCCCAACGTATGCCCAATGTGACCCTGGCGTGTCCTCATCGTCTCTTGCTCATATTTGTTTTCAATTTAGTTATGACAGATGAGATGTTAATGTTGGCTCAAGTTTGTTATCAACACAATGTTAACAGATATAGATGAAATGGTAATGGCGACAGATGAGATTTCATTTGCCAACACTACATTAGTAGTAAAGATGGAAGATGAGATTCATTAATTAAATCAATATATCATTAATACACTTACGATGATAAACAAAATATAATTAAAAAAAAATCATAAAGTTACCATTATTATTTGTATATTACATTTAATTTACTATCTAATGTATTAGAAAGATTGGATACTAGTGGGTTCTTGTGAGACCCATTGAATGTGAAACCCTTTTTTTCTCCCTTTCTTTTATATGAAACCTTTTTTTTATTCTTGAAATATGAAACACATTGTACCAAGTTACCAACAATTGTAAATATAGAATCATATGATAAATTACATAATGTATAAAAAGATAATAAGTGTCACATTTTAATTTGAGATATGCCATTCTACGATGCTTTTTTTTTTCTTTAATCCTTGTTATCTCTTATATTTCAGAGTTGATAAATTTTTTATTTTTTATTTTCATTTTGCTGATAAAAAAATAAAATTCTACACACACCATGTCCTTCACGATCACTCAAATATAATAATAATGATGCTAATAATAAGCATTTGAACAACATACCTCTACCATTAGGAATAAATTGTTGTAATAATCTTTTGGTAGCTTAAAGGAAGGTTGCTCATCTGAAACTCTCTCTTCTGGTGCATTTGATTTCAATCCTTTCCTTACATGCTATCGAAAATGCCAAAAAAAAAAAAAAAAAAAATTATAATTATAATTACTAAGGGGCTTCAAGAACAACAACTAGGTTAAATATACATCCTTGTTCCTACTGATTAAATCACTTAATATAATTGGAGAATAATTGAATCCATCATAATTTATATATCTTTGAGTTTGTGTGATCGGGATAGTTTCTGTTAGATGTCAGAAAATAAAAAATAAAAAAACAAATTGCAAAATAAAAAATTTATACAGAAAAACACATTCAAAATCATGTGCGAGTGAAATTTATGAAACTGCTTGGTAGGTGTTTTGATCATTTTCAATCTTCGAATGCTCAAAAAATAAAAGAAACTAATTTGTAATAAAAAAATTCAAACAGTACAGTCCCAGGAATTTTACGAAAAAATTCACCAAGAAACATCATTGTATGGTTCAGATAAATCGGAGCCTAAAACTCTTGAATACAATAATCGAATCTCAAATACACATCATTATTCTGGGCAAAATTCTAGGCTCACTTTGGATCTTGAAATTATAAGGACATGGGTAGAGAGGTTCTGATTGAAAATGCAGGGATCGGAATTCGGAAATCACATGACTTTGTTTGAAAATTCTATATAAAAAATGTGTGTGTAATGTATACGATTATGCAAAAATAATTTATAGATCCAAAAAACATTTAAAAAAAAAAACATATATATAACTAGGTGAAACATCTATAGATTCAAAGAATTGTGTAACCAGGTGAAGGATCCAAACTTAAAAATCTATGTAGTATAAAGAAGCTTAAGATGCAGTCCCACACACACACACAATGAAGAAGAAGAAGAAGAAGAAGAAGAAGTATCTCTTTTGCAGATCAAAAAACAAAAACAAGCAAAAAAAAGCTTGCAGTGACCTTTTCGAGAGAGATAAGAATTAGAGATTGCTCTCTCTTTTGGTCAAGAGCAGCTTCATTTCCGTTCACTGGTGGGACAAACACCGCCATCTCCAACCCACTCAAGTTATTTGCAGATGATTGATGAGAAGATGAAGCCATTTTTACAGAGAAGAGAAGAGGAGAGAGAGAGAGAGAGAAATGTGTATATATGTGTAAAATGAAACCCAGAAAATCAGAAGAAAATACCGATGGGCATTTGCAAATGAACCCTATGCTGTTAAAGCACTGGCTAAGAGGGTTTATACATAGGGATGAGAGGGAAGAAGAATCTGTGATATCATTGCATATACATGGACCCAACTGTGTTGTGATAAATAGAGTTTAGTTAAGGGTAATGGTAGATACCATCAAAAGTGGTGCTTTAAAGTAATCATTAATGATGTGGTATTTATTTTTTTAATAATAATAAATAAAAAAAATAGACACAACAACATTGTGACAGTGGGTGGGATTCACTGTCACATCATTAGTGATGGCACTAATTAGTGCTCCCACTCATTTTCCTTTAGTTAATTAGCTTTTCAGGTAATGAATAAAGAGTAATGTTAGAGATTCCAAAAATTTTATTAAAGTTTTTACAAAATGTCTCACATGGGTGTGAGACCTACACAATGTGGGTCCCATGTGGGTCCCACATCTATGTGAGATATTTGATAAAATTTTTAATAGAATTTTTGAAATTTTTAACATTTTTTATGAGTAAATGAGTCTTAATATTTTATTACCCTTTTCTTACCTATTTTAGACGTTTGCTTTAAATGCACAAGTTTTTGAAGACTATGGCCCTGTTTGGTAGGGCTTATTTCAGCTTTTAACTTAATTTAAGCTATTTTGATGCGTCTGGTTCAGTTTAACAATACAGCTTATAACTTTTTGTAAGTCAAAAATCAACTTATTCTTTGAGTGAGGGAGGAGAAACTTAATTTATAAGTCAAAAATCAACTTATGTTCACAGTTATAAGCTATAAGCTATAATTACTTTCCCACAGTTCTACCAAACGGGGTATGTAATATGATTTAATTTTTTCCAAAAATCACGTTTGAGTTTTATAACCATATATATGATGTCCATCCATGATAGGGATGACTTGTCTTGCATGGCATGGCTGTAACATTTAATAGGGTTGAGCTGTACATGCCAAAAATTTAAATAAATTACACTTTTCACATAGATAATTTCATTTTGACTTTTTTTTATTATTATTTCAATTTGAAAGTTCATTTTCAATTTAGTCATTTATTCAAAATTGAACATTATTTTTTTTTTTTTGAGGAACAAAATTGAACATTAGATTTAATGATTTTATAACATGTGTCAGTGAGGTGTTCACGGAAAAAATAAAAAATAAATTGACTGTAAATTAGACGAAATGACCAAAATGAAATTAGATTTAAAATTTAGAGACAAGGTTGTTGCGGGTATGATTTATAAACTGACTTTTTTACTTATTATGAAAATACATACAAAAAAATAGAGAGATAATGTGATAGAAATAAACCAATAAGCGTCTTATTTTTGCTTATTTTTGTTGTGTACAAGATTGTAAAAAAGTCTCTACAATTTGTTGATATAGCATTTTCCCATTGAGGTGGATAATGCCAAAACAATTAATGTTAAAGAATACATAGCCTTATCTCGAAATTTATTTTTTATTTATTTATTTATCTATTTTTTATAATTAAGATGGGAAACTAGTGTGTTGTTATTTTTCTTTTTAGTTTTTATTTTTTTGAATGAAATAAAAAAAAAGCTCCGTGAGGGCATCATACTAGTGTTGTTAAACATGGCTTTTGAAATGCAATAACCCCGTTAAGGTGGATAATGCCAAAAGCAATTAATGTTTAAGAATATGCAACCTAATCTCTAAGTTTATGTTTTATTTTATTAAATTAGGTTGGGCAATTAAACATGACTTTTGAAATGCAATAACCTTAGCAAAGGTTAAACAAACGTTGGAAACCTTGCCCCCGCCCAGAAAGTAATATCAAACCCGCCAATTAAAATACTTACAAATTTGTGCCGCCAAATTATGAGTTCTAACATAGTCTGTATGAATAAGATGTTGGCTTTTAATTTTGAATGGTTAATAACAAATTTTGAACTGATTTTCTTACGCAACAATAGAAACTATAGTTATAAAGTATCAAGATAAAACTAATCAAGAAATGGTTGCATGAGCATATTAATGAATTACTCATAAAAGGCATTTCACCGTATTAATTGCGGCAGTTAAAATATTATTTTTAGTTAACAATCTTGAAAATCAGAAAATTTTTAACACATCCTCTTTGTTTAGGTGCAGTTTAATTTGATCAATTAACTGAAAGCCATAAGTTGCTTGCACCCTTTTTTATCGACAAAAAGAAAACATTTTTATTGATGATAAATGAAGATTGAATTACATCAATAGTAACCATTTTGAGTATCTACATAAAATTTAGCAACACATGGTTGCCAAAATATCATTACAACATATAAGAATTTTAGAGAACAAATGTTCTGATATTTAAAAGTGAAAATTTTGTTGCAAAAGATATTTAGAGACCAGTTTCTATCGTTATGAGCAGTGGCATAGTTAGAAATTTAGTGAAGAGGGGGCACAAATTAATGATAACATTAATTTTTTTTTTTTGTTATAATAAACAACAATAAGATATTACTAAACTTAAATGTTAAGAGTTTATTTGGATAAATGTGAATTTTAAATTAAAGGATTTTGAGATTAAATTTTATACAAATATTGAGGAGTAACTATTTTATATGTGGATTGGAAAATTTAAAAAAAAACATAAGTTGAGATAGAAATGATATATTTTAGTAGAGAAATTCTATAAAACATACCGCAAAAAAGTGTCTATCATATGTCGCAATTATGATCTTCGTGGTCTTTAGTTATAAGACATTATAGTGTTAGATATAATTTAGTTATAACTTCTTGTGGTTGTTATTTTGATTATGACTATATATCAAGTAATAGTTAGTTATGACTCATTTTAATATTAGTTATGACCTATTGTAATTTTATTTTTTATAATTGAAGATGTGTTGCTTGATTATAATTTATATAGTGGTCATTTTAATTATGAATGGAAAGAAACACATGGAGGATAAACTTCACATGTCAAATATAACTAACAATCATATCTTCATTAAATTAATTATGTTTACATATCAATAATGATAGATATCACCATTATATTGAAATTTTCATAGATAATAATGACTTATCATAGTTTCTTTATTTTCAATCAAAATAGCTATTATTGTTCTCATAATTTTAAAAATATCATTGACATTTCACTTTAAATAATATTTTTATAAATTTTTTTGTTTAAAATATTTTATTTTTATTTTTATTTTTTTAAAAAAATGAGTAGTGTTTGGTTTGAAGCTGCGTTGTGTGTTAGTATTAACCCAAAAAAAAAATAAATAAATAAAATTGAAATGTCAGGGGGGCACGTGACCTCCCCTAGACCCTTAGTAGCTCCGTCCCTGGTTATGAGGATAGTTGTGATACCCTGTTCCGTAATATGTTAATTGGTCCTTAATACGAATGTGATTATGTGTTTTGTCATGATTTTGCGAGCCATCATGTGAAAATATGTGGTTTTGAATTCCTATCTGTTCACCGTAGGAATATCTGTTTGATTATCTGCTTTGGGAATTAAATTGAAGGCCTTATCGGCCACAGAACCCGAAATTGATTGCGCCATTGTGATTGGCATAATTTTTAGAACCTACGGTGAAATTTAATTGAAAATTGATTTGGATCAAATTAAGTTGATTAAATTAGTGAATTAGTGCCCCATTACTTTATTATTTTAATGTTGGCCTTAGTGGGTTTTGTTGTCAAGGCTTTAAACACTCAATCTCTCTCTCCCTAGCCTCATTTTGACTGATGATAAACTCAAAGAAGAGAGGAGAGGGTCGGTTGGAAGAAGAGAGAGTAGGAGATTGAGGGTTTGGCTTAAAGCTTGGGAATTTTGGAGATTTAGCTCAAGAATTGACTAGAGCTTAAAAGATCAAAACTTCTAGATGAGTAATTCTTGAATTATAGTTTGTAATTTTGTGTATTCAAGCTAATTTGGTGATCAAGAGTAAGATTGAAATGGAATTGGGTTGGTTTTGTTGAATTGAAGCTTAATATGTGCATGCATGTAAGGAAGTACCTTGAATTTGCATGTTTGAGCATGAAGATGTATAATCCATGTGCAATTTAAATTGGAGCTTATGTTTTGATCACCATTTATGTTATCTAAGTTGAGATTGTGCCTAAGTCATCACATGCATGTACAAATTATATGAATGGGAGCTTGAATGCATAAATTGTATATTGTAAATGAGTTTGATGGGAGATTGGGGCATGTATGTGCTTTATTTGTGAAATTAAGCCTCATAATGTTATAAGCTTGCATTGGTGCCATGTTACTATGATTATATTTGAGATTTGGACCATTGAATGCAAGTAAGGTAGCTGGAAAATCGAATTGGAGCTCAAGAACACAACCTGGAATTTCCAGAATTTTGACTCCCGCTCGAGCGGAGGAAGTGCCGCTCGAGCGGAGAATTCGAGCTCCCAGCATTTTTGGCAGACATGGCTCCCGCTCGAGCGGGGGAGTTGACGCTCGAGCGAAGAGCTATGTAGACAGGCAGTCCGCTCGAGCGGGGATTTGAGGTAACCAGCACTTTTGCAGGCTTAAGGGTCTGCTCGAGCGGGGAAGTACACGCTCGAGCGGGGACCCTATTTTCTGGAATTTTGAAAAAGCATTTTGTGTTCTGTTTTCCATTCCCTTTCACTTGTGAACACTCTTAGGCATACATTGAGCATTGTAATTGAGTTAAAAAGATAAGAATGAAGCCTAAAGAGAAATATGTGAATTAAAGGACGGATTGAATTAATTGTGACCCTTTTGTATTCATGGAATGTGTAGGGTCAAGCTGCAGGGCAAATCCACAAGCCGATCACTGTGAGTAGTATCGATATTTTGAAGCTTGTCAATTGTCCAATTGCTTATTTCCTTATAAGTTTGCTAGTTTGAATTATGGGCAACGGATTGACATGAATGATTAGGCCGGAGGTCGATTGATAAATGATTGGGCCAAAGGCCGATTGATAAAAGATTGGGCCAAAGGCCGATTGATATAAATGATTGGGCCGAAGGCCGATTGACATGAATGATTGGGCCGAAGGCCGATTGATAAATGATTGGGCCAAAGGCCGATTGATAAATGATTGGGCCGAAGGCCGATTGACATGAATGATTGGGCCGAAGGCCGATTGATAAATGATTGGGCCAAAGGCCGATTGATAAATGAAAGTTTGAAAGGCCTAAAGGCCAGTTTGATACGAAAGTATGAATGGGCCAGAGGCCAGTTTGATAAGAATGATAAGTCTAAAATGAATGATAGTCTGACACGAATAAAAGATAAGTGGACCAAGGGCCAGTATGTTTGGAACCATAGTCACTTGACTTAAAATTGTGTATGTATATGATAAATGGAAATATGGAGTGGGCCCAAGGCCGTTCAAAGCATGTTGTTTTACATATTGTTTGTGTATTTTCTTCATCTGATATTATTCACTGGGCCTTCGCTCACGCTCATTCATGTGTTTGTAGGTGAGCCAAGAGAGGTCCAGACCCAGCCTCAGTGAAGTCAGTTCGGAACAACTAAGGTTTTGAGGAGTCAGCCATTGCGTCTCACGCACGAGACACGTCTTCGCCTTTTCGTTATGTATTTATATTTTGTCAGGTTGGCGAAGTTTTTGAATGTGTCTGTATATAGTTTTGTTTTGGCTGACTTAGATTGAGTGATCCTGTTTGTACAGAATTTGTTATGTTATTGCATTTTCGGATATGAGTTATTAACATATATATGTAATGATGTGCATATAAGCACAGCTCTATGGACAAAGTTTTAAATTGCTTCCGTTTAGCCCCCATGAACTCTGTTAAAATACATTTGGTTTGGTTTGAGGCCGTAGGTAATCTCATGATTGCTGGCCGGTTACACCCTTAACCCACGGGGGCGGGTTCGGGTCGTGACAGAGTGGTATCAGAGCACGAGTTAATAACTCACGCACTTGTTCAAAAGAGCAATAAGCGTCTAGAAAAGATCTAGGATGCATTCATGTGATAAGTATGAATTCGAAAGCATCGAGAATATGCTTAAGTATTTTGATTTGGGCAATTATGTGCTATAAGTTGTGCTGTACTTGCATTGCAAATTGTTTGACTACATATGCTCTCTTGTATATGCATATTTGTAGAATCTCTTGTATATTGTATAGTGCAAGTTTAATCAGATGGTGAGTAAGAATTCCGTAAAGTTATGTTTAGCTTTAAACATTTTCTAATGATATGAATGAACGATTGCCCAAAATTCTCTTTGAACGTAATTGTGGTATCCTTAGCAGAGGCCCTCGCCCAGGAGATATAATACTGTGGCTTATGGTCATGAGACCCTAGCCCGGGGGAAATAATACCGTAGTACAGGCCCTTGCCCGGGGGAAACAATACCGTGGCCTATGTATGTGATATGTTACCTGGTATCGGAGGTTCCATTATGGAGCTTGTTATGCTTGACCAATATGTTATGTTACGCTAAAGGAAGTACCACACATGATTGGAATATAAAATATGAATTGTTACGCTAATGTGTACAACAAGTTTGTTTTGATATAATGCACATACATGAATATATGAATCACGAAAAGTTGTTTATGTGCATCCGATTCTGCCAATGGGTGTCTATGTGGAATATGAACATGATTTGAGTATATAATTACTTAGTAAATGTTCAGCATGTGATATTTGATTAGTATGCAATTATCTGTTACGTATGTGATTAATTGCGTACGATATGTGAAATGAGAATATAAAGACGTGTCCATGTACGAATATGACTATGTGTATCTGTGCTTATTTTTGTATTGGGCATCCCAGTATTTGGCAAGGTTTAGTGAGAATTGTGTAGAGGATGGTTAAATTAAGGGCATACGAGCTGGAAGGCTCTTTCGCTGCCCGACTTGATAGACTGGAAAGAATAGTACAAGAAATGGCAGGAATCTTAAGACGACAACGTCAGTTGCCACTACGGCGAGAACCTTTGCCACCACCAATGTACGAAACACTGAGGAGTTTGTTATCGGATATCTGGGGTTTGTTATAGGTGTGGTGAAATGGACCGTATGGTAAAGAACTGCCCCCGAACTGAACAAAATGTGAGTAAATCTTCTGCCTCAGCTAGATTCGTACCAGTGGTAGGAATTGCTACTCAGGATGGAGTAATTGCACTCATCCCAAAAAGTGCTAAAAATACTGCGAACGCTATCCCAGGTATTTATACTGTTTATGGACAAATGCTCATGTGTTGATTGATTCTGAATTAGTACACGCATACATCTTTACTTGGGATATTATTTGATTCGGATCGGCATATTTTTCCATATCTGCTGCATGTGTATTTGGATTGGTTAGACCTACATGATCGAGACCGTGTTCATTGGAGATATATGCCCCGTTTGGGAAATTTGTGAAATACGTTTTGGGATATTGATTGACTTTGCACATGCACATGTATATCTAAACCTATGTTCAGGTTGATTTGCTATGTTACTGTCTTCAATGACTAAACCACTGGAATTGTGACTTTGTGATTGTATAATTGAGTTGAGCACCCCAAATAAAAACTCTGCAAGTTACGAGACCATGCATTTTGATTGGTAGAAAATTGACTGGATTATGTGACTATGCTGGACTCGACTCATAAACCTACATTTTGTGACTAATTGGGAACTTTTGCGTAACAGACCCTATCTTATGTACAACCGAGGAACTCTGTTTAATGTGTTACTGTGCACCATGTGCTTGTATATAAGACTTGTTTGGGAATTGCTGTATTGATTATGGTATATACCTCATGATCTGAATAACTGCACGTTTATGCAACTACCCTCGAATTTATGTAGTCGATGCCATATTGTACATGACTTGAAATGCTTTGATATGAACAGTTGTGATGAATAATTCTGATATGACTTTGAGAACTGATGAACTTAGGACAGTTGAGAAACTATCAACCATGTACCTAAGCAAACGAAGTATGCCTTACCGAACCGAATGTGCCCTGTTTGAGAAAATTTTTATCTGATTCGATCCGGTAGAACCTTTGCCTAATATTGTTCCGATGGAACCCTCATTTGATATAATTTGATGGAACCTTTGTTCGATCTAATCTGACAAGACCTTTGCTTGGATCAACTGATAAGACCCTCTATCTAATTTGATTTTGTAAAAAGGGGATTAAGAATTGCTTGTGAATAAATAGCCAGATTATTCTTGGCAGAAAAACTGATAGACCCAAATCTTGAATTCGTTTGGAATACTCGACTTATTGGAAAGACCTTTTGTGGACTATCAACAGATTGGCCTAACCAAACGCACCATTGAGAACCAATCCCCAACTATTGAGGACATATGTGTTAAAAATGAACTGAATTGTACAAACCCCGTGATTGGGTGTCGTAAGGAGTGTTGTTCCATTCTGTTTGTTTGACGCTATAGGGACCGATAACGGTAGATTGATTTGATTTTGAGCAGTACTGAACATTTGTCTTTGACTGATCAGAACATGTTTTGTAAGGGAAAGTGTTTACTTCAGTGTTATCAGATTTTGGGAAAATCAGGTTATAGTGAATGGTGTTGTGTTGCTTTGATGACATTCTTAGAGTGTCCTTTCGTGCTAGGGGACGTTAAGCCTATGTAGCACCTTTGATTGAGATATCTTTTGCCACCGACGGTTTCGTACGGGTGGGTTTTGTCTAATCGATCTCGGGTCGGCCACCGACGGTCGTGAACGGGTGCGCTTTGATCCCGAGACGATTATTCCTTTGTTTGTCCCGAATGTCATCCTTTGGTGTTATGTAGATGTTATAGACATCCAGGAAGCTTTGAAAAAAATCCTGATTATCCGTAAGTATGTGAATTCAGTACGCCTTGTGAATACTTGCCCAGTGCCATTATATTCTGTAATTGGGGCTCTGAGGATGTGTAAATTGTGCTTAACATGTGATTGACTCCTTCGATATTGCCTTTGACATTACGGAGGTTTATATATGGATTGCCTTATGCTTTTGACGACTATCAGATAATGTGGGGAGACTCGATGGAACAGAGAATTGAATACTGAACTGAATTGGAAACCGTAAACTTTAAACGGTTGAATGAGTTGAGAACACATGTATTATGTTAGAAATGGACTGCTTCAGTGTTATTGTACGTTACGATTGGTATTATGGGGATACATGAGTTACGTATGTCGTGCGGTGGATTGTTTCGTTGTTATCCTTGTTGACTCGGGGATTTGTGCTCGGATTCACTTTAAATTCCTGAAGACTTTTGATTAACCTTGAATAACTGTGATGAGAAACTGAATTAAATACCAAATCGGATTATGAATTGCGGAATTGTTGGAGAATGAATTGAATTTTTGTGACAAGGGAATAGACCGAACTCCTATGGTAAAGTTAGTTGGCTTTGAAATAAATATGTTAGCGATCTATTGCGAAGAAGGAAATTGTTGAAATTGTGTCTAAATGTTTTCGGTGCCAACAAGTCAGAGTTGAATAACAGTTATTGGCGGACTACTGCAACCTCTGTCTATTTCAGAATGGAAATGGGAATATGTAACTACGAATTTCATTGTGAGACTACCTCGGACACCCAAGGTATAAGTCCCATTTGAGTTTTTGTGTATGGGATTACTAAATTGCTCGTTTCCTCCCTGTGAAATTTTTGTATAATGCTTGTAGATTAGCCGCTGTTACATCAATAAGGTTGCTTGTTTGCATGGGGTCCCAATATCTATTGTTTAGACAGGAACCCTAAAATGTGTTTGAATTCTGACAAACCTTCAAGAGGCAATGGGAACTGAATTATGGTTCGGCGCTGCTTTCCGTCCGCAATTGACGTACAATCAGAAAGAACTTTTTTTGATTCTGGGAGAAATGCTCCAAATTGGTGCGTTAGATTTTCGAGAATTGGAAAGATCTATCCATCATTGACAAACCTTGTTCACAACGACAGCTCGCACTCTAGTTTCGGTATGGCACCATACAAGCTTTGTATGGTGGAAAAGGTGAGTCTCTGACATTGAGAACAAAGTGTTGCTTGATTTTGAGACTAAGCAGGTAACTATCAAAAGGATTGGAACCGTTGAATGAAAAGTGTTCTGAATTGTTTCGACTAAAGGTAAATTAAGTTTGGAGGACCAAACTTCCTAAAGGGGGGAAGACTGGGATACCCCTGTTCCGTAATATGTTAATTGGTCCTTAATACGAATGTGATTATGTGTTTTGACATGATTTTGCGAGCCATCATGTGAAAATATGTGGTTTTGAATTCCTATCTATTCACCGTAGGAATATCTGTTTGATTATCTACTTTCGGAATTAAATTGAAGGCCTTATCGGCCACAGAACCCGAAATTGATTGTGCCATTGTGATTGGCATAATTTTTAGAGCCTACGGTGAAATTTAATTGAAAATTGATTTGGATCAAATTAAGTTGATTAAATTAGTGAATTAGTGCCCCATTACTTTATTATTTTAATGTTGGCCTTAGTGGGTTTTGTTGTCAAGGCTTTAAACACTCAATCTCTCTCTCCCTAGCCTCATTTTGACTGATGATAAACTCAAAGAAGAGAGGAGAGGGTCGGTTGGAAGAAGAGAGAGTAGGAGATTGAGGGTTTGGCTTAAAGCTTGGGAATTTTGGAGATTTAGCTCAAGAATTGACTAGAGCTTAAAAGATCAAAACTTCTAGGTGAGTAATTCTTGAATTATAGTTTGTAATTTTGTGTATTCAAGCTAATTTGGTGATCAAGAGTAAGATTGAAATGGAATTGGGTTGGTTTTGTTGAATTGAAGCTTAATATGTGCATGCATGTAAGGAAGTACCTTGAATTTGCATGTTTGAGCATAAAGATGTACAATCCATGTGCAATTTAAATTGGAGCTTATGTTTTGATCACCATTTATGTTATCTAAGTTGAGATTGTGCCTAAGTCATCACATGCATGTACAAATTATTTGAATGGGAGCTTGAATGCATAAATTGTATATTGTAAATGAGTTTGATGGGAGATTGAGGCATGCATGTGCTTTATTTGTGAAATTAAGCCTCATAATGTTATAAGCTTGCATTGGTGCCATGTTACTATGATTATATTTGAGATTTGGACCATTGCATGCAAGTAAGGTAGCTGGAAAATCGAATTGGAGCTCAAGAACACAACCTGGAATTTCCAGAATTTTGACTCCCGCTCGAGCGGGGGAAGTGCCGCTCGAGCGGAAAATTCGAGCTCCCAGCATTTTTGGCAGACATGGCTCTCGCTCGAGCGGGGGAGTTGACGCTCGAGCGGAGAGCTATGTAGACAGGCAGTCCGCTCGAACGGCAGAGTTCACGCTCAAGCGGGGATTTGAGGTAACCAGCACTTTTGCAGGCTTAAGGGTCCGCTTGAGCGGGGAAGTACACACTCGAGCGGGGACCCTATTTTCTGGAATTTTGAAAAAGCATTCTGTGTTCTGTTTTCCGTTCCCTTTCACTTGTGAACACTCTTAGGCATACATTGAGCATTGTAATTGAGTTAAAAAGATAAGAATGAAGCCTAAAGAGAAATATGTGAATTAAAGGACGGATTGAATTAATTGTGACCCTTTTGTATTCATGGAATGTGTAGGGTGAAGCTCCAGGAAAAATCCACAAGCCGACCACTGTGAGTAGTATCGATATTTTGAAGCTTGTCAATTGTCCAATTGCTTATTTCTTTATAAGTTTGCTAGTTTGAATTATGGGCAACGGATTGACATGAATGATTGGGCCGGAGGCTGATTGATAAATGATTGGGCCAAAGGCCGATTGATAAAAGATTGGGCCAAAGGCCGATTGACATGAATGATTGGGCCGAAGGCCGATTGATAAATGATTGGGCCAAAGGCCGATTGATAAATGATTGGGCCAAAGGCCGATTGACATGAATGATTGGGCCGAAGGCCGATTGATAAATGATTGGGCCAAAGGCCGATTGATAAATGAAAGTTTGAAAGGCCTAAAGGCCAGCTTGATACGAAAGTATGAATGGGCCAGAGGCCAGTTTGATAAGAATGATAAGTCTAAAATGAATGATAGTCTGACACGAATAAAAGATAAGTGGGCCAAGGGCCAGTATGTTTGGAACCATAGTCACTTGACTTAAAATTGTGTATGTATATGATAAATGGAAATATGGAGTGGGCCCAAGGCCGTTCGAAGCATGTTGTTTTACATATTGTTTGTGTATCTTCTTCATCTGATATTATTCACTGGGCCTTCGCTCACGCTCATTCATGTGTTTGTAGGTGAGCCAAGAGAGTTCCAGACCCAGCCTCAGTGAAGTCAGTTCGGAACAACTAAGGTTTTGAGGAGTCAGCCATTGCGTCTCACGCACGAGACACGTCTTCGCCTTTTCATTATGTATTTATATTTTGTCAGGTTGGCGAAGTTTTTGAATGTGTCTGTATATAGTTTTGTTTTGGCTGACTTAGATTGAGTGATCCTGTTTGTACAGAATTTGTTATGTTATTGCATTTTCGGATGTGAGTTATTAACATATATATGTAATGATGTGCATATAAGCACGGCTCTATGGACAAAGTTTTAAATTGCTTCCGTTTAGCCCCCATGAACTCTGTTAAAATACATTTGGTTTGGTTTGAGGCCGTAAGTAATCTCATGATTGCTGGCCGGTTACATCCTTAACCCACAGGGGCGGGTTCGAGTCGTGACAATAGTCGTTAAAAGGTCGTCTTAAAAAGTCAAAAATAAGGGTTTTAGTGACAAAATTTTGAAAATGTCACTAATAAATATACTTTTAGGGACAAAATAGTTTTGTCTCATAATAGTTTTTTTCTTTTAGACAAAAAATTTGGTCTAAAAAAGATAATAATTCATCACTAATGTATAATTTTTGTTGCTAACATACACTAACAACACTTTTTGCAACAAAAATATTTAGTCTCTAAAAATTAATTTTATTCCTAAATTTTGACCTCTAAAATCTTAATTTTTTGTTGTGTATATTAACGAACTACTCATCAAAGCGTATAACCATATTAATTGCGGTAGTGAAAATGTCAGTTTTAGTTTAAAATCTTGAATCTCTAAAAGTTTATAACGCATCTTCTTTGTCTAGTTCCAATTTAATTTTAAGGACTGCGAAAATTATTTAACCCATAAAGGTTGGGTTGGGTAAAAAATTGAGCCCATTTAATTTTTGGAAAAATGAGTTGGACTCCCTCAAGGAGGCACCCCCTTTGACCCCCTCTTTCTTTGATTGGTCAGTTTTTCTTTTTTCTTTTTCTTTTTTTCCTTCTCCTCCAATCATCACCCGCCACGTGTGTGTGTGTGTGTGGGGGGGGGGGTGATTGGAGGGGGTATCAATTACTTCCCTAATTTTTGAGCTAGGTTTGGGCTATAAGGGCATGTTTGATTGGGTGGATTGGAGCATGGGATTGAGATTATTAATCCGTAGGCCCAATTATCCTATGTTTGTTTTAACATTTTGATTTAGGATTATTAATTCAATGGATAATTAATCCCACAAATTTGTAGGATTATTAGTAATGGGTAGGGGTGGGATTATTAATCCAATGGATATTAATCCAATTGGATAGTGAATATCACACTAATTTAATAGGATTATTAATACTTCACTATTAATCTTGTGAATCAAACAAGACCTAAAGTTTTAACCCAACCAGCCGATTTAGAAAATATTGATTTTAATTTTTATATTATTTTGTTGAAAAATAAAATAAAAAAATAATAAAAAATAAAGAAAGATACATATATATATACACTTTTTTCTTCCCTTTTGGTTACATATGCACTTCTTTCTACTAGATTAGAAGCATTTCTTACCAGAGTATATTTGTTTTATAGTTAAATTTTATTAATATATTAAATTTACATAATTATTAAAATGGTTTAAATAATTTACACTACAAGAAAAATCACCTTTGGCAACTAAATTTTTAGTCACCAAAGGTCCATTTTTAGTCGCCAAAAGTCGCCTTTTTACCTTCCCCGACTAAATTTTTTAGTCGCCGGTTTTGTCGCGAATACATGGTCGCCGAAGGTTTTGGCGACTAACACTACAACAAACAGCACTTTCGGCGACCAAAAAACCATTTTTCGTCGCTGAAAGTAGGAGAATTGGCGACTAAAATGGAATTAGTCGCCAAAATTGATCACTTTTGCCGACTAAAACAGTTTAGTCACCAAATGCATAGTTATTGGCGACTAAAATCAATTTCGTAGCCAAAAGTAGGGGTTTTGGCGACTAAAATTCAGTTTAGTCGCCAAAAGTGGAGATTTTTGGCTACTAAAAAAAATTAGTAGCTAAAAGGAGGGGTTTTGCCGACTAAAACTCACTTTAGTCGCCAAAAGTGGATGTTTTCGGCTACTAAAAAAAGTTAGTAGCTAAAAAGAGGGGTTTTGCCGACTAAAAACTCACTTTAGTCGCCAAAAGTGGATGTTTTTGGCTACTAAAAAAATTAGTAGCTAAAAGGAGGGGTTTTGCCGACTAAAACTCACTTTAGTCGCCAAAAGTGGCCTAAATTTTTTTTTAGTAAATAATTTATTTTTTTACATAAATTATATTGAATTAAAATAATTATATTTATATATATTATTTTGTATTAATACCGGTTATTATACTATATAAATAATATATATTGTATATATATTCATGTGAAGTTGTAGTGGCATAGTGGAGGGAGTGTGTTGCAAAAAGGCTTGGAATGTGGGACGGTTGGGGTTCGAAACTTAGGTAAAGCAAAAAAAAAAGTGGGGTTTTTTTTTCGCCGGAAACACCTTTTTAGTCGCCAAAACTCTTTATTTTGGCGATTAAACCGTTTAGTCGGCGATTGAGTGACTATTGGCGACTAAATTATTAGTCGCTAAAGACTTGATTTCCAAAAGTGTAAAACACTATTGGCGACTAAATTATTGGTCGCTAAAGACCTGTCTTTTGGCGACTAAACAAGTTTTAGTCGCCAATACCTACGCCGACCACGTATACGCGACAAATGTGGCGACTAAAGAATTTTGTCAGGAAAAGTCAAATTTCGACTTTCGGCGACTAAAAACAGACTTTTGGCGACTAAAAATTTAGTCGCCAAAAGTGATTTTTCTTGTAGTGTAAAAAGGTTTTAGTCGGCAAAAAGACAGGTCTTTAGCGACCAAAGTTTTGGTCGTCAATACTCAATTCCACTGTTTAAAATTATACATTTGGCGACTAATCTTTTAGTCGCCAATAGTTGATGGAACGCCGACCAAACTGTTTAGTCGCCAAAACAAATACTTTTGGCGACCAATAGTTTAGTCGCCAAAGGTTGTTCAGTGGAAAAAAAAAAAAAAAAAAAAAGAGTTAACTTTTCTACTTTTTCTGAGATTCGAACCACAAACCTTCTACCTTTTAAACCTTTAGCAACACACTCCCTCCACTATGCCACAATAACATCACATGAATATATATGCAAAATATATTATTTATATAGTATATTGACCCGTATTAATATTAAACTATATATATAAACATAATTATTTTTATTCAATATAATTTATGTAAAAAATAAATTATTTATTAAAAAAAAAAAGGAGTCACTTTTGGCGACTAAATTTTTTTTTAGTCGCCAAAAACCTTAGTTTTGGCTACTACCAATAATTAGTCGCTAAAAAAATTAATTTCCACCTAAAAATAATCACTTTCGGCGACTAAACTGATTTTTAGTCGCCAAAGCCTCTACTTTTGCCGACTAAACTCAATTTTAGTCGCCAATTGTCCACTTTTAGCTACTAAATTTTTTTTTAGTAGCCAAAAACCTTTACTTTTGCCTACAAATTTTTTATTGTCGCTAAAACACCTACAATCGGCGACCAAACCATTTTTTAATCGCCAAAACCTATGCTTTTGGCTACTAATTTCTTTTAGTCGCCAAAAACCTTCACTTTTGGCTACTAAAATTGTTTTAGTCGCTAAAAGCCATATAATCAGCGACTGAACTGATTTTTAGTCGCCAAAAGTCTTCATTTTTGGCTACTAATTCAATTTTAGTCGTCAATTGTCCTACTTTCAACGACGAAATTTACATTTTTGGTCGCTAAAACTGCTTTTTGTTGTAGTGTTAATAGCTTGGAGGAAAAAATAGTTCATATTTTTAAAGCCGGTGGTGCTACACGCACTAATGTACACACTAGTGTACCAACTAGTGTTATATCATTATTACTGACTTCACCTATTATATAAATTACAAATATTCAAAACTTCTAAAATTATTTCATATCATCTGTTAATATACTAGTTAGTACATTAATTGATACATATATCATTATTCTTCTAAAGCAACACAATAGAGCACAAAAGATCAAAAGTTGCGTTCTCTTTCTTTCCTTCTCTCATCAACCAACCAGGGCGTCAACAACCCAAAATGGGAAACGATCTAATTTTATTTCTAAAATTAGAACTAAAAATCACTGTTGCACAACCCTTAGCTAATCACATGATAGCACTGAGTAATGTACCAAACAAAGCTCAACATGAAATCCAAAATAAAAATTTCCAAACTCATTTCTCCTCAATTTCACGGCTACCAAACAGAGCGTCCACAACCCAGAAATGTACAAGGGTCTAACGACAAAGAAAAACCCTAGAACTATTCTAGACTTCACCAAGAGAAAAGAAGTTTAGAAGCTTAAATGTGACATTAAAGAAGGGAGAGAGAGAGAGAGAGAGAGAGAGAGAGAGAGAGAGAGAGAATCTATGTTTGTTATATGCAAATGAGTTGGGAGGCAATGACCAATGGCGGAGCCACATGAAGACTAGGGGTCACGTGTCCCTTTGGATTTTTCTCCTTTTTGTTTTTTTTATTTTTTTACATATGTATGTAAATAAAATTTTTAAAAAAAATATTTAGAATAAAATATCAAAGGCATTTTTAAATTTATGAAAATAAAAGTGATTGTTTTATTAAAAATGAGGTGACTACAACAAATTATATCTTTATGTATGAAAATTTTGTGAAAAAATCTCAATATAAAGGTAATATCTATCATTATTGATATGCACATATAATTAATCTCACTATATATATGTAAAAATTACTAGAGTGTTAGTTATATTTGCATGTGGAGTTCACCCTTTATATGGTGTTTACTATCATATGTCAATAATAATGTGATATCACTATTATATGAAATTTTTACTCAAATTTGATAAAAATTTGATTGATCTTACCATTATATAATTTATTTTACTACTTAAATATATGACTTTTTTACATTGTCCACGATACACTAGTTACACGCAATACTTTCTTTTTGATTTTACTCGAAATTAATTGTAAAATTTTATTTAAAATACTTTTGTAACAATTTATTTAATTTTTTGTACTTAATATTAATTCAAAAATTATTATTATCTTCTTATTGTTGGTTATGAAAAAAAAATTAAAATTGTAATTAATAAGTGCCCCTCCTGATTTAATTTTCTGGCTCTGCCACTGGCAATGACGACACCATACACTGGCAAAAATTTATTGTAGCAGTTTAAAGATTAACCTTATCATTTCACCCAAATCAATAGTAATTAACCAGGTTGTGTTGTATTAAAAAATTTTCATTTCAATTGGGCTATACATGTTTCATTCTTTAATTTAATCATAGTTTTTTTAATTTCAAAATCATATTTGCACCTAGTTTTCATCTTCCGTTTTATGTCATTTCATATGTGAAATTAGAAAGTAAGCTCGAATTGATTATTGTCAAGGTTTTAGCCATTGGTTTAAAAAATTGTAGGTTTTATTATGGAGCGTGTAGCGCCCTGCCATTCCATATATGAATTCCCTACACAAGCATAGCAAGAGACCAAACGTCATCTTTCTCTTTGAACTAAGATTTAGGAAATTACAATTCCAAAGTTATATTTCCAAGATTCCTTCTAAGTTCAATGAACCAGATGGCCAAAACAAAAGAGGAAAGCCCCATGGGCATACAAGACACCATAAAATAAATGTACAAGTTTTCGCACAAAACTCTAAGTCTTGAAAGCAAAATATCCTTAAGCTATCAACCCAAAATCGAGTCCCCGCGTAATTCAAGTCATCACTGTGGTGGTACATTATCATGTCCTGAAAATTTAAATAGGGTTGAGCCATATGCCCAGTACGAGTACATTTAAACAAATATTTAATCATTTGAATGAACCCATGTGTAGACACCCCATTTTTGACCGACCTTAAGACTCAGACGTCACCGATTGAGCGCTCGGTGATGTTGCATATTGTGCTCATTCAGAAGTCTCAGAGTCTCGGCTGTGAGCCTTGCCTCCGGACTTCCGAACCCTCTTCTGTGCCTTGCCTCGGTTTGCGAACCAGACTCGATTTTTCTCTGTTTCTTTTCCCTGAGGGGAGGGAGAGGTCTCGTAGACCATCTCTCAGTGGCCGTGGGCTACATTTCGTGGCCGTAGGCCATTTTGCCCATTTCGGAGCCCGGTTCCCGATTTTCGGAACCGTCAGGCCGTGTGCCTCGGTTCGGGACCGCCTAACTACCTCCGTTTGCCTCGGTTTTTGGCATGCATCTTGTTTACTCCCTTTTAAGGGACACTGAGGTTCGAGAGACCAACTTCGTGGTCGAATACCACTCTCGGTGCTTAACAGTCTGTTTTCGGGGCCTCGGACTGCGCGTTTCGGCCCCCGAACCTTCATTTTGTATCGGTTTTCGTTTATTTTTGGCAGGGACCTCTGTTTCATCACCAGGAAGGTCATAGAAGGGTGGGAGGCCAGTAATTGTTCCGGCAACCAGTTATATTCCATTTTCACCCTCCGACGCCCATTTTTCTCACTTCAAAGCCAATGTTGACCACCCTAAGGCCACTTTCCTCAACCCTAACCCCCATATTTGTGATGTACACACCTGGGAGGCCACAAATATCACATGACCGGCCAGTAATTCCATTTGACCCTTTTGAACCCCTTTGAAAAGTGGCTTGTTCTCTCTCCTGGTTCACAGTTGCCAATTTTTGATCACATGGCTGTGTTGAGTACACTTGGGAGGCCCTCTTTTTGGCATGGCCGGCCATTAATCTTTCTTGGCCTTTTTAACCCCTAGCCGGCCGGCCATGGGGGGTGGCCGGCCGGCCACCTGCAGCTCCAATACTTGGCCGGCCTTGCTCCTCTCAGTGAGTACATTGCAGCTGTATACTTTTTTTCCCCCCAAAACCTGTATCCGGGGGGGACAACTTTTGGGGGGAAACTTGGCTTGTTTTCCCCCCATTTTTGCCCTCCCTTTCTCCCCCTCCTTGGTCCATATAACCAGCCTCCAGCATTGGTCCAAGGGTTGGAAAATTCACTCTTGGAGCTTGCATACACACCCCTCCCTTTTCCTTCCATTTCAAGACCAAAATCATCCAAGTTCCTACCCCTTTCTATACCACCACCTAGCACCACCACCACCACTCCATTTCCAGCAGCTTGGGGAGTTTTTCAGAGGCAAAGAGGCACCATTTCTCAGTCCAAGAAGCAACCAAAGATTGGTCTACAAGGGTGAGTGCCATTTCCCTCTTTTCTAGCTCATTTTTGCAACATTTCTTAGGCCTTTTGGCTTGCTGTTTTGAGCTCCGGACATAACTGAAAATGTCATTTTTTTGAGCTCCTTTTCATCTTCCATTAAGTGTCCTTCACTGTTTGGGACCCCCTTGTTGCACTTGCTTCATTACCCCTCTTGGATGCTATATTTTTGCATGATATTTTTAGCCTATGTGTGGTCTGTTTTGAGCTCTGATGTAAACTGTGAATAGGATTATTTTGAGCCCTTCTTCAACATTGAAGAAGGGCTCATCCTTTTTTGGGACCTCCATGTGTCACTTGCCATTGAACCCCTCTTTGGTCCCCATTTTTGCATGATTTATTAGCCTATTGTGTCTCTGTTTTTCGACCCTGAGAAGAACTGAAAAGGGTCTTATTTTGACCCCCTCTCCATGTATCATTGAGGGTCTTTGGCTGTTTGATGCATATTTTGTATACTTTGTGTTTAATCCTCTTTTGGCCTCATTTTTGCATAGCATTTTGAGCATACTTGTATCTGTCTTTGGGGCTTGCCATAAACTGAAAACAGTCATATTTTAGGCCCCTCTTCAACATTGTAGAAGGGTATTTTTCTGTTTGGGCTTTACATCTACCACTTGCTTCATTGTCTCACTTTTAGGGCCATTCTTGTATGCTAATTTAGCCCTACTTATGCTCACTGTTTGGCCTCACTTTAAACTGTAAAAATGCTTGCTTTGGGGCTGCCTTGCTTATGCCTTTACACTTCATGTACCAATTATGCATGCTTTGTATAGCTGTAGGCCATTCTGTACGCCTAGTTTCATGTTTCGGGAATGATTCCATGCATCGGGTGTCATTTCGCCTTGTTTCAGGGCTGTTTTGCATCTCATTTTGCCACTGATTTTTGCATGTTTGCATACGATATTCCATGTCTTGCCATGTCTTGTTAGAGTGGCATTTCGGTGCCTGAGGGTCGGTCCTCGGTTTGCGTGCACGCGTGCACGCATTTCGAGTTGTCTTGTTTTCATCCTGATGGCCTCTTGTGTGAGTGTGGCTGAGGTCCACTCATGTTAGTGTAAGTCCATTATGCATTGCGTATGCCATTTCATTCCATAGCATTGTGTATGCTAGGTTGTATATTAAAGCATTGTGTATGCCATGTTGCATCGTGCACCGTGTATGGCATTTCATAACATTATGCATGTTAGGTTGTATCTTAGTTGCATTCATGCATGTTATGCATATTGCATTGTGTTCGGGATAGGAGTTAGCCCGAGCACGGGAAACGAGGTACGTTCTGTACTCCAAGTGACGGAACGTGTCTCAATTCCCTAGTCACCGACACTCCGGATCATCCATGATGGAGTTAGGTTTTGTTGTGTTTTCATGTGCATTCATTCCATATTGAATTGTGCAAATCGACTCCTCGGCCATCATACATCGAGATGCGTGATTGGTGGCACGAGGATCGAGGCATGCATACATTTGTGAAAATACATTGCTATGCCCCTTTCCTGCTCTCTGTTGCAGCAAAATCAAGAATCAGCAGTCTTCCGAGGCTTGGCGCGCATTCCAAGAACAATTGCAAAACAGAGGCTAATTGGGGCATCGTCATAGATTTCCGCACAAAGGCGACCCGAACATGCATCATTCATCACCCGGAGCGGAATCGAGGCAGTCCCTGGCTTGCATGCCAGTTTTACAGCTTTCTTAGTTAATTTGTTAATTAATTAGGAATTTGTACATTATTTGGACTGTATTATTTGGACTGTACTATTCTTTTATTCGGGACTATATATTTATTCGGACCCTCTGTGCGAGGGCAAAATTGTAATAAGTGTGTGTGAGTGTGATGTATGTCTTCCAACCCCACGTCTTTCTTCCCTTTTATTTACTTGCTTATGATGGTTAGATTAGGGCATGTTTCAATTAGCATACAGTATGATAGCATGTTGCATTCATTCATCTGTCTTGCATGCACCGGGCTCGGCGCACCATACTAACTGCATTTGTATTTCAATTCCAAATTGAATACTTGATAGTTGTTGCATTCCATATGCCATGTTTAGAATAGCCGAGCCTGCTATAGTTGCATTTTTGCATGTGTTGCATTACGCACTTCTGTATATTTAGGATCATGCATGGATTTCTAATTAGCTTCTTTTTTTGGCTTGGAGTACTCGGTGAGTTTTATGCTTTAGCATTCTTGCATGCGTGTGAGTGACTGCCATGAATAGCATGCTTACCATGAGGCTAACTGCTTATGTGATATAACTGCCTTGAATGCCTGTGGGTGGAGGTTGGGTTATTTGGATTGGAATAATTCATCAAATGTTTGTTTTAAGCCCACTAGATAGTGGCAAAATCATGTTTTCTTAAGCCCACTCGAGGGTGGCAAATCCACGTCTTAGCCTACTTGCGAGTAGCACCATCAAACCATTTTCAAACAAACAAGCATGAAATGTTTTGTTCCAATTCAAGCGATCCAGTCTATACTTGTATGCTGTGCGCATCACATAGTAAATCTAGGCTAATAACCGGAATAAGAACACACAATGTTTTCAAAAATAGATATCATGGTTAGTAGAGGCCGATCTTTGATCAGGCGAGCGGGGGTGCTCACGAAGTGACCTTCCCCAATCGTACCCAAGTTCCCGAGCCGAGGCAACTTTGGTGATGACGGACACGTGGCCTTAGGCAACGAGTCAGGGTTTCCTAAATTTCCCAAAAATAAAATATTTAGGTGGCGACTCTGTATCTGGCAAAGCAGTCCATGTTTGGCACTTCTTTTCTAAAAATCTGTTTTCTCAAAACGATTTGCCGGATTTGGACTCTTTGGTTCAGATTAAGAACCGTGACAATTTGAGTCCGAGCTGTAGCGAACCCCAAAATGAACAGAACGGGACTTAACCCTCCCGGGGCGTTCGGGGACGTCTACACCATGGAACGATTACGATGAGATACAGTGAGAAGTTAATATACACATACAAAGATAGTTTACTGTGTAACAACGTTGACAATTGAATAATCACATTTCCATCTCATACTAACCATCAGCAAATCAAAAAGGAAAGTATACCATAAGTTATGTAAAGATCTGAATAAAAACACAAGTCACTTTTATTTAAAAAAAATTAACATTCCCCACATTTACCGACTATCATACGGTAGGACGTGGGCTCCCAAAAATATTTTATACAATCCCCACATTTACCAACTATTATACGGCAGGACGCGGGCACCCAAAATCATATGTTTTTCTAGTTTTACCGACTACAATACGGCAGGACCAGTGGACACCCAAAAACATTTTCCCATATTCGTCCGGTGATAAGCTCAAGACAAGGCAATTAGGCACCTTGACTCCCCGTGCGGGTACCAACACAACACAACCACATTAAAACCGACTCTTAACCCGGACTCATGTGCAACTCACCAAACTTTCATTCAATCAACAAGTATTCAGCATTGTATGAGACATAATACACACAAGACATACAAGAAGAATCAATTCTCAAGCCTCAATTCCAATACCATAGCATTGTTCATATACTTCATCTCTTCATCATTCACAACATCTCAAGAATTCAAGGAAATCCCAATCTTAATACGATTTTCTTCTCTATTTAGAAACTAGGTGTCACAACCCAAACCCGCCCCTATAGGTTTAGCATCGTAATCGGCCAGTAATCCTTGGATTACCGAAGGCCTCAGAACTGATTGGCAAAATTGAGGGGCTAGCGGAAGCAAATACATAAATATAGTTGTCCAATGAGCTGTGCTAACTTATATGAAACGAAATATTTAAAACTTTATATATGTATTCAATAGTCATTCATACATTATACCCACACACATAATAGCATCTTAAGTACAGTCAACAAAACAAATGAGTTTCACATACGGGAACAACCGGAACTTTAACACATGAGACACTTCGGGAACCTCCACGTGAGGCACAATGGTTGGCTGACAACAGAACACAGATCTAGATAAAAGCCTTCAGGCTCGATCTCCAGAATGCCCACCTATATATATATATATACACGCAGTGAGCTAAAGCCCAGTGATTAACATCAATGTAAAGAGGTTAGTCAACGAAATCCAAACATGTCATAAGCGTAAAACAGATCATAGCATAATCATTCTCATATCTGAACATAATAATGGTACATCCCATAGAACACATCACATAACGTCTTCCGACTAGAGTAATCGGTTCCGGATACCGATTAAACACATATCACCACAATGAAGTGGTTAACGAGATCTCGTAATCACATATATGTCATGGACCCGCATTTGCATGCCGTCTCCCATGACTTGGGACTATCTATGGATGCCATAATAGATTTCAAACATAGGACATTCGTTCACGTAAATAATCATTTCAGAAATCATGACTTAACATATCACATTTGGAACATAATTCATATCAACATATCTTTACATAAATGTTACTCACAATGGTTCCCATAAATGGTCAATCGATCTTCGAGTCTTGACCTACAACCACAAGGTACATAGCACAAAGATATCTTAACGTTACGCATTCATGTGGCCATCACAGCTTAGCTTTCATTACATTGATTCTTGTTGTTTCTAATCACATTGCTTAAAACACACGTGTAATTTCTTAACTTAATACATTCCTTTCTTAGTGTGTTTCTAACCCATAAGCTCATTACTATGGTTTAATTAAGGCTTAGGAATGCCTAAGATGCCATGAGGATGCCAAAATGTGAGTTGGAACACTTAGTCAAATTTCTGAAAATAAGGTCCCCGCTCGAGCGTAGCTTTCCTCGCTCGAGTGGACATGCAAACATGCGAGGGGTCGCTCGAGCTTGACTTCCTTCGCTCGAGCGGCCTGCAGACTTAGAAAAAGTACTGGTTGGTCTCAATCTATGCTCGAGCTACAACTCCCACGCTCGAGCGGATCAACAATATACAAAAGGGTTCGCTCGAGCATGACTTTGATCGCTCGAGCGAAGCGCTTATGTCTGCAAAAAAAAAATGCTGAGAGCTTGCATTCTCCGCTCGAGCGCAGGTTTTCTCGCTCGAGCGGACTGCGGAATTCTGGGTTTTCAAAAACGGAGTTTTGAGCTTCCAAGGTAATTTCAAAGGCAAATTCGTGCATGGCTTGTTCAAAATACTTGGAAAACTTTTCTAAAACACAAATATATGATCATTCACAAACCTTTAGCTCAAAACTCATGGGTTTAGCTAAAATTGAGTTCAAACTTCCATATATATAAGGTTTAGACTCTTTTTCTCCAACACCATGGTTTTAACAAAATTGAGCTCAAAGGCTCCATGCATGAGGGAAATCCTTTTCAAAACATGAATTTAAGCTTTAAAACATGATGAATTATACATACATGTGCCAAATAACTTATGATAACAACTTAGATGCTCAAAATTAACTCAACATGGTAAAACTCTTCTTGTTTTTGCATGCATGTAAAATCCTTCTCCCAATTTTCTTCTAGGACTAAATGAACCATGGAATTCACCCTCAAAACTTAGTAAAATATACATGCATGAACATCTCATGCTCCAAATTCAACAAAAATGATGTAGCTCATGATTAAAACGGTAATTCACTACTCATATATGCGAGCATGCATGAATTGCAACTCAAATTTCATTCTAAGCTCAATATACACATTTAAACTCATAATCTTGATGAAATCTCATGCTAGATGACTTAGATTCACACTTTAGAGATTGCATTCTTATCTAGAGTCTTGAATCACTCTCGATCTAGCTTAATTTTGATAGACTCTAGCCAAAATCTTCAATTCTCCTTCAATCTCTTCTTTTCTCTCTCTAGAATTGTACTCCGTCTCTCTCTAAAATAAGTTCTCAAAACTTTGCACTCAAGGAATGAGGGAAATGAACTCAAGAATGAGCTTAAAGGGTCACATATATAGTCATGATGCCATAATACATTAATTACTACATAAGGCTTGCCAAACACAACTTAATGAATCGTTCTGAATCAATTTTTAATAAAATCTGCTACATGGTTCTAAAAATTCCGAATAACATATTCATGTAACTAATTTCGATTTCGGATGCCGATAAGGCTTTCAATTTTCATATTAACGCAGATTTCACAATAGATATTACTTCAAGTAACAGATAGAAAGCCAAATAACTTACAAAATACATGATAAACACATGGTTTATTTTAATCCCCTCATTAGCATCTTTAATTACGGATTAGTAGCTAATTACGGATCAAGGTTGTTACACTAGGGTTTTATCAAATTTGGGATTTTCTCCCCATCTTCATATATATGTATCTCCTTAACATTTATATACATGTTTAGAGAAAAGATTTGAGAAAAATTATAATAAAAGTGAAGTAATATGTTTCCCTCTATTTGTATGAAACAAAGGTTTATCCAACCCAATCATCAAATTAGCTTTCAATTCACAATAATACCATAGATACATCACCAAAATAAAGAAATACAAGATTAAATGTAGCCCTACCTCAAGTTAAGAGCACAAGATCCAAGCTTCTAGATGAACTCTTCACCAAACTCAAATCCAATCTGTAAGAAGGAGGTTCTTCACATGTACTTCACTCCTTGCGAGTGATTTAGGTTGGATCTTAGGGAAAAGCGGAGTGTTTTGGCGTGATAACATAGGGCTTTCAAACTTAGGTGAGAGGGAAGAAGAAAGAAAAAGGACAGTGGAAAGAATTATCTAAAGTGTATTTTTTTAATCTGCTAGATTTGCACAGACCGCTTGAGTACAATTTCCTTCGCTCGAACAGACAACACAACTAAGAGAGGATCGCTCGAGGGACAATTCTACCACTCGAGCAAAAAATGGAAAGTTACAGAAGTTTTGTAGAGCTACAGTGAAACTATTGAGGGCTCACATTTTACGCTCAAGCAGAACTTCCTTCGCTCGAGCGTTCTCGCCTGCAAACCTGCTAGATACTTGTAGCAGCAATTCTCTGCTCGAGCGATACCTTCTGCGGTCACCTGGAACAAAATGTCATAATCTCTCCCCCTTAAGAAATTTCATCCCCGAAATGAGATTCACTCTCAATCTGACAATAAAGTATGACAACAACAATAGACTGATATATCAATTTAAAACTCAAAACCATAGACAAGGGGATGAGTTAGAGAATTATGATTCATTTCTAACTTATCGCATGCAAGGAAAAAGCAAAGAGACAATTACATCACAAATTGGAAAATAAGTCCGAGTATTTCTCGCAGACTTCTGCTTCATGCTCTTATGTTGCTTCTTCAATATCGTGATGGAGCCACAATACTTTAACTAACAGAATTGTCTTACCCCTTAACACTTGCTCCTGTGTATCTAAAATTTGGATTAGTCTTTCCTTATAAGACACATCTTCATCCACTTTAATCTCTATCCAATCTAACACGTGAGAGGGATCAGGTTCATACTTGCGAAGCATAGACACATGAAATACATCATGGACTCCGGAGAGTTGTGGCAGTAAAGGAAGACGATATGCAACTTCTCCAATCCATTTGAAAACGTCAAATGGGCCAACAAATCGAGGAGATAATTTTCCACTCTTGCTAAATCTCATTATTCCCTTCCTTGGAGAGATCTTCAAGAACACATGATCCCCAACTTTGAAAGATAATGGTCTTCAACGACGATCGGCATAGCTTTTTTGTCGGCTTTGGGCCGTGACTAATCTTCGTCGAATAAGGGCTACCTTTCCAGTTGTCTCACGAACTAACTCAGGCCCAAGTATAGATGAGTCTCCAACTTTTGTCCAACATATCGGTGATCTACTGGGACGTCCATAGAGAGCTTCAAAAGGTGCCATTTCAATACTGGCCTGGTAGCTATTGTTATAAGCGAATTCAATCAAGGGTAGGTGCTTCTCCCAAGACCCTTTAAAATCTAGCACATATGCCCAGAATGTATCTTCTAAAATTTGAATGGTGCGTTCGGACTGCCCGTCGGTCTGTGGGTGGTAAGTGGTATTGAAATTCTATTGACTACCCAAGGTTGTCTGAAGACTCTACCATAGTCTTGCTGAAAAGCGAGGGTTTTGATCAGACACTACACACGGCTAAGAATTTTATAGAATTGCACATACTCATAGCAAGGAAATGGGATGATTTTGTAAGTCTATCTACAATCACCCAAATTGCATCATTACTTTTCTGTGTTCCAGGAATGCCTGAATCAAAGTCCATGTTAACATGCTCCCACTTCTATTCAGCAACTGGAAGAGGTTGTAGTAATCTTGCTGGTGTTTGGTGCTTAGCCTTGACTTATTGACAGGTTAAACATTTGGACACAAATAAGGCTACATCCTTTTTCATATCCCTCCACCAAATTTGTCGGCGGAGGTCATGATACATTTTGGTGCCTTTCAGATGCACTGCGAAACGAGAGTGATAAAAGTCCCGCAAAACTTCATCTCTCATTTAGTTTAGTACAAACAATTGGTCAAAGTAACGAATACTAGAGTCAGTATAAATGTTCGAGCCCCTCTCTTTTTTCCCTTGGGAGATTCTTTCTCTAATTGCATCCACTTCCGGATCACTCGATTGTGCCTCAGCTACTTTTGTAACAAGGGTGGGTTGTGTAATGGTGGTGAATAGGATAGCTTGTTCCAAAGATTCATGAAGTTGCAAGCCAAATTCACTGACATCCCACATCATCTTCCATTCTCTTATCGCTAAGCTAGCTAGAGTACTTACAGACTTTCCACTGAAAGCATCCGCTACCATGTTAGCTTTACCGGGATGGTACTGTATTTCGAAGTTGTAATCTTCCAAAAACTCCATCTATCTCTGTTGATGTAGGTTTAGATCTTTTTGAGAGAACAGGTACTTAAGGCTCTTGTTGTCGAAGAAGACTTCAAATTTCTCGCTATACAAATAATGTCTCCAAAGTTTCAAGGCGAAGACAACAGCGGCAAGTTCTAAATCGTGCGTTGGGTAGTTTCTCTCATGAGTCTTCAATTGACACGAGCCATACGCCACCACCTTGCCCTCTTGCATCAAAACACACCATAACCTTTCTCTGGAGGTGTCACAGTACGTGGTATATCCCAGGCCGCGTTTTGGAATGATAAGAATAGGAGCAGTAGTCAATCTAAGTTTCAGTTCCTGAAAAGAATTCTCACAAGCTTCATTCTAGACGAATTTCACTCCTTTGAGGGTTGATCTAGTTAAGGGTGATGCTATAGAGGAGAAATTCTTTACAAACTGGCGGTAGTAACCACCTAAACCCAAGAAACTATGAATCTCTGCAGCATTTTTAGGTTGTTCCCAATTTTGTATCGCCTCTATCTTTGAGGAGTCCACCATTACTCCATCTCCGGAAACTACATGGCCCAAAAACTTCACTTCTAAAAGAACAAACTCATATTTCTTTATCATATTTCGCATATAGACGGTGTTCTCTAAGAAGTTGTAAGATGGTGCGAAGATGTCCTTCATGCTTTTCTTCTTAAGGTGAGTAAATGAGAATCTTATCTACGAAGACAACCACAAATTTGTCAAGAAACTCCTAGAAAATCTAGTTTATTAGGTCCATGAATGTAGCTGGAGCATTAGTTAAGCCAAATGGCATGACCAAGAACTCATAATGACCATATTGGGTATGAAAAGAAGTCCTGGGGATATCTTCCTCCCTAACTCGAATCTGGTGGTAACCCGACCTTAAATCTATCTTCGAGAAACAACGAGAACCTTTGATTTGATCAAAAAGGTCATCTGTCCTAGGCAAGGGGTATTTGTCCTTAACCGTAACTTGATTCAATTTACGGTAATCTATGCACAGTCTTAACAATCTGTCTTTCTTCTTTGCAAACAAGGCTGAAGCTCCCCAAGGTGAGGTGCTAGGGCGTGTAAAGCCCTTATCTAGCAACTACTGTAATTGTTCTTTCAGGACAACCAATTCGACTGGAGCAAACCTATATGGTAGGCGTTGTACCCGGTATTAGATCTATAATGAACTCAACTTCCCGGTGTGGAGGTAATTCAGTGAGATCGTTGGCAAAGACATCAAGATACTCACACACTACTCTTGGAAACTTATCCCAGATTATACCACCTCCGTCTTCTATAATGGCTGCTAAAAGAGAAACAAACTCAGTTCAACCATGTGGGTGGTATGGTGGAAGTAAGGATTTATCGTTCCTATCCCGAATTATACCACCCGACGTGCATGCTGTAACTCTCCCTCGATAACAATCTATAATTTCCTGGTAAGTTGACAACCAGTCCGTGCCAAGGATAACATCGAAACCCGGCCTTTCCAACAACACAAAATTTAACTGAAGTTGTCGATCTGCCACCTCAATTACACCTCTTAGACATCCTTGGGTCAAAGTAACTTTACCTCTGACAGGTGACTCTGCAGCGAGTGAAGATTTTAATGGTTTACTTTCTAACCCCAACAATAATGAAAAGGGAGTTTCCATAAATGAGTGAGATGTCCTACTGTCAATCAACACACTAGCCCAAGTATTGAAAATGAGAAATGTACCTCTCACAACTGAAGGTCCCAAAGTCTGCTTTGAAACGGTGACAGCATACACCCTTCGCTGTGACCTCTATTCTCCTAAGTCAACTCTTTGAGCATAAGCCTATTGTGTAGATTGTGCCAAGGTGGCCCCATGTGTTGCCCTAGATGCCTGGACTGACTAAGCTAGCTGGTAAGACTGTCTCTGCCCCTAGCTTATCTGAAACCTCCAAACTGTCGAGATCCTGACACACTAGTAATCCCCATTCTCTGTGGAAAAAATTTCTTCAAATGCCCGATTGACCACACTAATAACAAGATGGTGACTGGCCCCTATGGTGAGATTGGCCTTGTGGGCGCACAGGTTGGGACTGTGTTGCACCCTTCTGTCTGCACTCTGAAGTTTTGTGACCCACTTGGCCTCACCTATAGAAAACACCACAGATTCGATCCACAGTTCCTGAACTTCCACCCATCATAGAATCGGAAGATTTGATTGGTTGTGGTGTGGCTAAAATGATAAAGATAAGCCTCTAGACTTTTTGGAAGAGCCCGTATTGTCCTTGGATTTAGAATTTCCTATTCTCTTCAACCTCTGTCTTGCCTCCTTTGTCTCCACCATGATCTCTACATGGGCTGCTACCTTTACTAGGCGATCATAATCACGGATCATATTTCCTACCACCTTCATCAAAATTTTTGGTCTCAATCTCTTTTCAAATTCGAGGCATCGACATTCTTCTGTTGCTACTAGATAGGGCGTAAAGAGAGAGAGAGAGAGAGAGAGAGAGAGAGAGAGAGAGTAGTGAATGTGGCATCAAACTCGGCCACCAATGTATCGAGCTATAATGGCTCTTTAAACAGTTTCCTTAGTCTCTTCCTAGTAGTGGAAGGGAGAAACGTTTCTGGGAAAGTGTGCACAAATGCCTCCTAGGTATGTTCAAGTCGATTCTTGACGTACTTCCACCATTGTCCAGCCTCTCCCTTTGACTGGTAAGCCGCTAATGCTACCCATAATTCATTCTTGCAAATGTCCAACATCTCGAAAAATTTAACAATTTGTTCCAACCTTTTGTCTGCTTTCATCGGGTCGAGCCCACCACTGAACTTGGCGGGGTTTGAACGAAAGAACTTCTTTTTCAAAAAGGAAGCTCTAGTTTCCCCTTCAACCATCCTAGCTGCTTGCTCGGCTCTCAATATCTCTATGGACTCCCAAAGAGCCCTTGCCATCTCTTAGACAAGAACCCCATTGTATCTTGGGCCGGTGGGGCGGGTACAATGTTTTGACCCACTCCTTCTTCTTGCGGAGGGATCTCGGGTTGGGCTGGAACATTTCGGCCTCCCCGACGAGGTCTACCGTGGCCTCTAACACGTCTGGATGTCCTATAAGAAAGAGAGACAAGATTATGTTTAAGACCAACTTTTCGCACCTAAGTGCTCCACTCAAGATCATCATACCATACGCACAATCTAAACACATAGTTACGGTCATGTAAAGCAATCCACATAAGCGCAGAATCACCTAAAGCACATATGAGTCATCCTGCTAGGATACTAGCTACTTCCATGGCAATCAAGGACCTCTAGATGGATGGAGTTGATCAAGTGCCTTTCCAAAAGGATCTCGATAAATGCAATGGATAAAAGCTATATCAAAGAAGTTTAACTCCATACTAATATAACCACATAATCACACAAAATACAGAAGGCATATAAGCGTACCATCCTAGCCTAGGGAACCCATTGTGACAATGTCACTTCCCATGAGCCTAAGGTATCAAACCTAGGACTCTAATACCAATTTGCAGCGCCCTGCCATTACATACATGAATACCCCACACAAGCATAGCAAGAGACCAAACATCATCTTTCTCGTTGAAGTAAGATTTAGGAAATTACAATTCCAAAGTTATATTTCCAAGATACATTAGATTCCTTCTAAGTTCAATGAACTAGCTGACCAAATCAAAAGAGAAAAGCCCCATGGGCATACAAGACACCATAAAATAAATGCACAAGTTTTGGTACAAAAAATCTTGACAGTAAAATATCCTCGAGCTATCAACCCAAAGCCGAGTCTCCGCGTACTTCAAGTCACCACCGCTGTAGTACGTCATCATGTCCTGAAAATTTCAATTGGGTTGAGCTAGATGCCAGTAGGAGTACATTTAACCAAGTATTTAATCATTTGAATGAACCCATGGCACCATTGCGACGAGACACAGTGAGAAGTTAATATACACAAACAAAGGTAGTTTATTGTGTAACAACATTGGCAATTGAATAATGACATTTCCATCTCACACTAACCATTAGCAAATTAGAAAGGAAAGTATACCATGAGTCTCATATAAGAGTCTGAATCAAAACGCAACTTTTATTTAAAAAAAAAAAAACAAACATCCCCCACATTTACCGACTATCATACGGTAGGACGTGGACACCCAAAAGCATTTTATACAATCCCCACATTTACCGACTATTATACAGCAGGATGTGGGCACTCAAAATTATCCCTTTTTTCACTTTTACCGACTACAATACGACATTCAAAATTATCCATTTTTTCACTTTTACCGACTACAATATGGCAGGACCAGTGGACACTCAAAAACATTTTCCCACATTCGTCTGGTGATAAGCTCATGACAGGGCAATTAGGCACCTTGACTCCTCGTGCGGGTACCAACATAACACAACCACATTAAAACTGACTCTTAACTCGGACTCATGTGCAACTCACCAAACTTTCATTCAATCAACAAGTATTAAGCATTGCATGAGATATAATACACACAAGACATACAAGAAGAATCAATTCTCAAGCCTCAATTCCAATACCATAGCATTGTTCATATGCTTTATCTCTTCATCATTCACAACATCTCAAGAATTCAAGGAAACCCCAATCTTAATACCATTTTTTTCTCCATTTAGGAACTAGGGTTTTATCAAATTTGGGACTTTCTCCCTGTCTTCACATATATGTATCTCCTTAACATTTATATACATATTTGGAGAAAAGGTTTGGGAAAAATTATAATAAAAGTGATGTAATATGTTCCCCTCTATTTGTATGAAACAAAGGTTTATCCAACCCAATCATCAAATTAGCTTTCAATTCACAATAATACCGTAGACACATTACCAAAATAAAGAAATACAAGATTAAATGTAACCCTACCTCAAGTTAAGAGCACAAGATCCAAGCTTCTAGATGAACTTTTCACCAAACTCAAATCCAATTAGTAAGAAGGAGGTTCTTCACGTGCACTTCACTCCTTGTGAGTGATTTAGGTTGGATCTTAGGGAAAAGAGAAGTGTTTTGGCGTGATAAGTTAGGATTTTTGAACTTAGGTGAGAGGGAAGAAGAGAGAAAATGGAAAGTGGAAAGAATGATCTAAAGTGTACTTTTTAAACTGCTGGATTTGTGCAGACTGCTCGAGTGCAATTTCCTTCACTCGAGCAGACAACACAGCTAAGAGAGGATCGCTCAAGTGACAATTCCACCATTCAAGCAAAAAATGCAAAGTCCTAGAAGTTTTGTAGAGCTACAGTGAAACTATTGAGAGCTCACATTTTACGCTTGAGTGTCCTCGCCTGCAAACCTACGAGATACTGCGAGCAGCAATTCTTCGCTCGAGTGATAACTTGTACGCTCGATCGGTCACCTGGAACAAAATGTGACAGAGCGTAAAATAGGTAAATGCACATGTACATCAAAACCCTAGTTCTAAATAATTAATATTCTAAATTTAGAACAAGGAGCTAGTCGTAGTTTACTAATTAAGAAAGATTTTAATCAACTTACTTTTATTGATCAACTTAATTGTGTTGGTAAATTATTACTACTGTGGTATTTTGTTGTGATATCATGATTTTTTTTTTTTTTTGGGTGACAAAAATAAAGTTATCAATTTTATTTTATTTTATTTTATTTTTGGGTTAGGAAAATAAGTTATGATGGAAAGTCTCAAAAAAAATTTAGCTGGAAAAGTGCACAATAAAAGCTCAAGTTTCTCCATTGGTTAGCTATAAGTCTGCCCTGCCTAAAAAAATATGGGACAAAAAGTGTCGCTAATCTTTTTCAAACAAACTAGTTTTCATAGAAAAATGTTTAAGTATTCAAAACATTACAACTAGTTAAAATGTTGTCATAAATAACAACATATGATGATCACTTTATCCTAAAACTCTAAAAACCATAATTCTTTTTGTGATAAATTTGTAGGTCAAAAAGATTGTGCAAACACAAATCAACTTTATTTTAATAATCACATATTACTTGAGGGATAAGTCAAAGCCAAGCCTAGGATACCTTTTTGAGAAATAAATAAATAAATATATAAAAGTTGGTAAATTATTTTCTAGAGAGACAGAGAGCCTTTTGAGTTGTCATAACAAATGTACCACAATAAGGATGATGGCTGGTAACAACTACGAAAGGTAAGAAATTAGTGTCTTTTTATTTTATTTTTTATTATTTGTAATTTAGAACTTCTTAACATTTTTTTTTTAAAACATGTTTTGGACAAGAAATTTAGTGGAACTGTCTATTTATTTCAAATTTTCACCTAAATAAATGATAAGGATGCTATACTTTACTATCCTTATTAAACTTCTCAAATTTACTTTGTCAAGTAGATTTTCCCATGAATTGTTTGTCACACCCTCAAATTATTACAATAAATCCCATTTTTATAACAGAATGTTAATGGAAATATAATTCTTTCATTCATCAGAGTTTACATTACAAAAGATGAAGCATGCAATATACATTCATACATGTACATTCTGAATCTATAGCATGTAATACCAGTTAATGATCAACAAAAATAAATGCCCTACGGGCTAACACCTTTCCAAGACATTGCTTAGTTACAACAAAAAAGAGTGTTATAAACTATATACGTATAAAGCCCTTGGCTTGAATAAACATTAAGTACAAAACAACAAAATAGAGCATCCAGCTCCTAGGTCCTCCCAAACTACGTCCTTATAGGAAACATATCACCGTTACCTAAAAATGTTTTTCCCAAAGTAGGGTGAGCCAAAGCCCAGAAGAAACAATCTAATATAGTATATTATAATTAATGAGATATAAGCATGATGCACATTTTCATTGTCCTATAACAAAATCTTTATAACTTTCTCCAAACCATAGTGTGCCAAACTTACATTTCACTCCATTCATTTTAGTCCGATATATATATATATCCACTACTTTTAATCTGCTCAACAGAAGATACACCTTACAAGCCTCCAACAAATTAAAATAATCACACAATACATTCAATTCTTCTTGTCATTTTACGGAAATTTCGTCCGCGGGAATCGGCACCCATGTACACAAATGGTTTTCGGGACTTTCACCTTAGACACACGGGCCAGCTTAATTCAATGGAGTCCATCCCCTTTCTCCTCACAAATATCATACATAAACAATGTGTATCATTTATAATCATATTCAATGATAATGGTTAAAGGATTAGTTTCAATTCGCCTAATCCACATACAATGTCTACAAGAATCATCACTATCCTCCATCGATAGCCCAAAACTGTTATCTCCAAACAGATATACAATTTTTATAACAGATAATTTGTCAAATTTCCATAGGTGAGTGATTTAACAAATCTAACAACACCATTCATGTATACATCCTCCCAATTTCACATTCCCTATACCAATTTCATTATTTGTACAAAATAATTATTCAAGATATTTTAGGGCAAAGCTCCCCATTTTTCCAAATATTAACTCCAAAGCCAAAATCAATTATTTTGACACAGGATAACCTCGTATCCAACCCCATAACCATTTATACAACACTCACATAGAAACCCCTTTTTCAAACTTTGACCCAAACCCTAGGTTTGCTCAAACCATCCCCAAAATCTCACCATTTTCATACAACAACCTATAACCAAGTTAAAACCCATATTAAGATGTAGAGAGTCCCTACCTCAAGTTTAAAAGACTAATGGAGCAAGCGCGAAACTCCAACGACACTGAAACCAAATTTCAATTGGTTTAAAGTGAATCTCCCAAGATGCTCTACCATTTTTCCAAAGACACTAGGGCAGAGAGATCAATGGATCAAGGAGAAAAAAGTAGAGAGAGAGAGAGAGAGAGAGAGTATTTTAGAGAGAGAAGGTCTCACTTTAAGGTTTTTAGAAGAAAAGTGATGTAAAAAGTCATTTTCGCGATCTGATATACGCACAGTCCGCTTCAGCGGAAGAGTTGACGCTCGAGCATCAGACACAATAAGTTGTTCCACTCAAGCACAAGAAGAAGCCCACTCGAGTGTGGAATACACACCTCCAGTACTTTTGCAGACAACAGACAAACCGCTCGAGCGCAAGAAGGGACGCTTGAGCGCCTACCCACTCGAGCGTAGGAAATGCCACTCGAGCGTGGAAAGCACCCCTCAAGTATTTTTGCAGACGTGCAAAGTACCGAGGGTATGCAAACCCCGCTCGAGTGCAAGAAGGCCCGCTCGAGCGAAGGACCAAAATTTTGGGCAACACAAGGTTTGAAAACTAAGCAACCAACCTATTCCAAACACACTCAATACGTCCAAATAACCAAATTTTAGGAGGAATAAAGAGTAAAAGACAATGAACGACACTCAGAAACCATAAGCCCGAGTCCGAACTACCACAAGTGTCGGGTCAAAATTGGGATCATTATAACCTTCCCCCCTTAAAGAATTTCGTCCCCGAAATTTCAAATTAAGTTTTAAAACGTAGTTAAAACTAATTACGACCACGATAATCATTCAATTCCATCACCACGACCTATTCACCGGTCGTCCATTCTCAATAACAAATTAGACACTATCTTAATACTAAATATACAATTCACACTTTCCCAAATCATGTGCAATGATTAATGAAAATCCAAGTTCTTTTTCTGAAATTTATACGACATATACAATGCTCCCAAAAGCGATACAACATACACAATATTTCATATTCTTAAAACATATGCAATGTTTATATCGAACTCATGATTCCAAACTCCCATAACATGTACAATGTTCTCGTAATTTAAGACATAAAATGTTATTACATTCCATTAACATAATCAAAATCTCAATACATGTTCAGGCACCCACAAACAAATCCGGATATTTCTCTCAGACTTCGAATTCACGCTCCCAAGTCACTTCCTCGACCTCGTGATGTTTCCACAACACCTTTACTAAAGGAATTGTCTTTCTTTGCAAGACTTGATCTCGGGTATCCAAGACTCTCACTGGTCGCTCCTCATACGAGACGTCTTCGTTTATCTCTAAGTCGGTCCAATCCAATACATGCGATGGATCCGGCTCATATTTCTGAAGCATGCTAATATAAAACACATCATGGACTCTGGAAAGTTGTGGCGGCAATGCCAAATGATAAGAAACCTCTCCGACCCGCTCAAGGATCTCAAAAGGTCCAATGCATTGAGGGGACAACTTCCCACTCCTTCCGAACCTCATCAAACCCCTCCTAGGTGATATTTTCAAGAACACATGATCTCCCACCTCAAAAGACAAGGATCTCCTCCTACGGTCGGTGTAACTTTTCTGATGACTCTGGACTGTAATCAACCTCTTACGAATAAGCGCAACCTTCTCCGTCGTCTCCTGAATTAACTCTGGGCCCAACATAGGTGCATCACCCACCTCGGCCCAACACAGGGGACCTACACGGTTGGCCATACAAGGTCTCAAATGGTGCCATGCCAATACTCGATTGGAAACTATTGTTGTAGGCGAACTCCACTAAGGGAAAATGCCGCTCCCATAAACCCTTAAAATTGAGGACACAACCCCGAAGCATATCCTCCAAAATCTGAATGGTACGCTCTGACTGCCCGTCAGTCTGAGGGTGATACGTAGTACTAAAGATTAGTCTTGTTCCCAAAGCACTCTGCAAACTCTGCCATAACTGGGCCATAAAACGCGGATCTCTATCCGATACAATCATTATTGGGACCTCGTGCAACCTCACTACGTCCCGAATATACAAGTTTGTAAGGAAATCTACTAAGTCACTCACACGCATAGGTATAAAGTGTGCCGATTTGGTCAACCGGTCAACTACTACCCAAATGGCATCACTACCCCGCTGAGTTCTAGGAAGACCCATGACGAAATTCATCATGACATGCTCCCACTTCCACTCGGCTATAGGCAAAGGTTGCAACAAACCTGCCGGCCTCTAATGTTCGGCCTTCACTTGTTGACAAGTAAGGCACTTCAATACAATCACAACCACATCCTTCTTCATAACCCTCCACCAAAACTGGCGACTAAGGCCGTGATACATCTTTGTGCCTCCGGATGCACCGCAAGGTGCGAATAGTGAACTCTCAGAGTACTTCCTCTCAGTAAGACTGGCACAAACAAACGATCACGGTACCTCACTCTGGTCGGGATATGCATTCAAGCCCTTCTCTACCTTTCCATTAGAGATTTTCTCCCAGAGGGATTCCGTCTCAAGGTCACGCTTTTGTGCTTCCATCACTCGATTCACAAGTATAGGTTGTGTAGCTATTGAAAACAACGCGGCAAACTCAACAGACTTGCCAAGATGCAAGTCAAACTCCCCAATAGTACCCAACATCCATTCTCGGATGGCAATACAAGATACGCTGCTAATAGATTTTCTACTCAATGCATCGACCACAACATTGGCCTTCCCAAGATGATAATGTAGCTCAAAATTTTAATCCTCTATGAACTCCATCCACCTCCTCTGCCTCAAATTCAAGTCTTTCTATGTAAACAGATATTTTAGACTCTTGTGATCCGAAAATACCTCAAATCTCTCACCATATAGATAGTGCCTCCAAATCTTTAAGGCAAAGATCACCGCCGCTAACTCTAAGTCGTGAGTATGGTAGTTCCTCTCATATGTCTTCAACTGCCGCGAGCCATAGGCTACTACCTTTCCCTCTTGCATCAAAACATAACCCAAGCCTTCCCGCGAGGCATCACAATATACTGAATAGCCCAAGCCCCTCTCCAGAACAATCAAAATTGGAGCAGTGGTCAGCCTAACTTTAAGTTCATGGAATGATTTCTCACAGGTCTCACTCCATACGAATTTGATCCATTTCCTCATCAACTTAGTCAATGGCGAGGCTAGACTAGAAAAATCTTTCACAAATCGACAGTAATACCCGGCCAACCCCAAGAAACTACGAATCTCGAAAGCATTCTTAGGTTGTTCCCAGTCTTGAACTGCCTCTATTTTGGATGAGTCTACAGTCACCTCTTCCTCGGATACTACATGGCCCAAAACTTAACCTCTTTTAGCTAGAACTCATATTTCCCAAACTTAACATACAGCTTGTGGGCTCTAAGTAACTCAAGTACTACCCGCAAGTGTTCATCGTGTTCCTCCTTGGAGGGTGAATAAATCAGGATGTCGTCCACAAAGACAACTACAAAATGGTCTAGAAACTCATGAAAAATCCGATTCATCAAATCCATGAACACGGCTGGTGCATTAGTCAGCTCAAAAGGCATCACTAGGAACTCGTAATGGCCATACCGCGTATGGAATGCCATCTTTGGGATGTCCTCCTCCCTCACTCTCAACTGGTGATAACCCGATCTCAAGTCTATCTTCAAGAAGCAACAAGACCAATTCAATTCATCAAACAAATCATCTATACGAGGCATTAGGTACTTGTTCTTGGCAGTTACCCAGTTCAACTTTCAATAATCTATACAAAGCCACAATGCACCGTCTTTCTTTTTTGGCAAACAAGGTCGATGCTTCCCAAGGCGAAGTACTAGGGAGGATGAAGCCCTTATCTAACAACTCATGGAGTTGAATCTTCAACTCACTCAATTCGGCAGATGCAAATCTATACGGAGCCATAGAGATCAGTGTCGTGCCAGTCACTAAATCAATAAAGAACTCGATCTCTCGATGAGGTGGTAAACTAGTAAGATCCTCGGAAAAAACATCCGAGTATTTACAAACCACTCTTGGCAACTCAACCCGGGCCTCATCACACTCACCACTCAAGAAACTAGCAAGTAGACAACTAAGTTCACTTTGCCCACGCGAATCATACACTGGTGATAAGACTCTACCAACCCGATGCCCCAAGAAATGGAAACAATTCCCGTTCAAGGTACATACAGTAACCCTCTGACGGTAGCAATCTATAACAGCCTGGTATAAAGACAACCAGTCCATACCTAATATAACATCAAAACAAGACATATCCATCAATACAAATGGAAAGGGAAGTCACTGATCGGTAACCTCTATATCACAACCCTGACACCCTTGTTTTAGAACCATCTCAACCTTAATATGTGACACTACACAAATAGGAGATGCTAACTGGGCCAACTCTAATCCCAAAACCGATGCAAATGCAGACGAGATAAATGAATGGGACGCACCCGTATCAATCAATGCATTAGCAGCTGAATTGTAAAAAAAGAAAGTAGCTCTCACAACAGAAAGCGTTGGCACTAGATCTGGTGTTGTAACAGCATACACACACCCTGTAGGCCTCTGATCTACCTGCTCACCCCTCGGAGCATAGGACTGATGCACTAACTGAGCCAAAGAGGGTCCCTGATTGGCCCTCGAGGCCTACGCTGACTGTGCTGGCTGGTGGCTCTGTGTCTGTCTTGAACCAGACGCGCTAGCTGTGCCACCTAACTATGGGAAAAATCTCTTCTGGTGACCCACATGCCCACATTGATAACATGTGAGCGGCTGCCCTCTCCCCTAACTCTGAATCTAAGAACAAGTTGAAGATGAAGTTGCACGCTGCACTCCTCCTTTCTACGGGCAAGCCGGAGACTTGTGGTCCAACTGGCGACACTTGAAACAAGTGAAATCCCCCTGACCACGTCTCCCAAAACCCGAACTCGGTACTGGAAAGGTAGACCTTGACTGTGCTCCCAGGGATTGCTGAGGATTAGGAGCTCTTTGCCTCTTACTGTCCCCTTGGGCATCCTGACTTTTCCTAGAGCCCCTCATCCTTTCTTCCTTCATCTGTATCACAATCTCAAGATAAGAAGCCGCCTCCACGAGGCGTCCGTAATCTCTAATCATTGAACTGGCCACCTTAAACATTAGTCCGGTCCTCAACTCTTCTCGAACTCCAAGTAACGTCGTTCCTCAGCCGCCACAAGCTCGAGTGCAAACCTAAACAACCTAGTAAAGGTGGCTTCGAACTCTGCCACATTTGTGTTCAATTGCACTAGCTTAGAAAACTGGTCTCTCAACTTCTCCCTAACTGTGGGAGGTAGAAATTTCTCCTTGAAGGCACTGACAAAAGTCTCCCAAGTCACCCCAATGCGCCCACGCTCATACTTCCACCATTGACCCACATCTCCCTTCAACTGGAAGGACGCTAAGGTCACCCTCAACTGGTCATCCTCAATGCCAAGCATCTCGAACATCTTCACTATCTGCTCTAGCCACTCATTTGCCTTTAATGACTCCTTGGAATCACCCAAAAACTCGTCTAGATTCGATCAGAAGAACTCCCTCTTCAAGAAAGATGGCCTAGCCTCAGCTACTTGGGCCCAGACTTGATTCTCAGCCCTGAGAATGTCTATGGACTCTCGTAGTGCTCTGGCCATTTCGCGGGCTAAGGCACCCATGGCCTGCTGATAAACTGATTCGGCCACTTTGGCCTGACAAACACCCTTCTCCTGTGTCGGAATATCATCCGATACCGGCATCTCCTGCCGTCTAGGCCTACCACGCCTACCACCACGTCCACGTCTTGACATTCTAATAAAGGTAACGAAAGAGATTCGCACATTTACAAATGTGCCGAAGGTAACTTACTCACATCCTAATGCAATGGACAACAATAAGTCAATGCATATAAGCACGTAATCACATAAACATCTACGAATTTCCTTCCTAGATAATAACCATCCTGTGGCATTACTAGAGTTCCAATTAGAAACATCAGTGATCAAGTGGTCTTCTAATAGGACTTCCAAAAACCCGTAGACCCAATCAATATCCTAGGAACTAAATCCCATACCCATATAATCATATAAATATGTTACCACATAAGCATACAATACATACTAACGTCTCAACCAAGCAAGACAAACCCATTGTTAACCACTCCCCACGTACGCAAAGTATTCAAACCCGGTACGCTCTGAAACCAAGTTGTCAAGCCCCCAAATTATTACAATAAATCCCATTTTTATAACAGAATGTTAATGGAAATATAATGCTTTCATTCATCAGAGTTTACATTACAAAAGATGAAACATGCAATATACATTCATAAATGTACATTTTGAATCTGTAGCGTGGAATACTAGTTAATGATCCACAAAAATAAATTCCCTACAAGCTTACACCTTTCCAAGACATTGCTTGGTTACAACAAAAGAGAGTGTTATAAACTCTGTACATAGAAAGCCCTTGGCTTGAATAAACATTAAGTACAAAACAACAAAACAGAGCATCCAGCTCCTAGGTCCTCCCAAACTACGTCCTTAGAGGAGGCATATCACCGGTACCTGAAAATGTTTTTCCCAACGTAGGGTGAGCCAAAGCCTAGCAGAAACAATATAACACAGTATATGAGAATTAACGAGATACAAGCATGATGCACATTTTCATTGTCCTACAACAAAATCTTTATAACTTTCTCCAAACAATAGTGTGCCAAATTTACATTTCATTCCATTCATTTTTGTCATATATATATATATATATATCCACTACTTTTAATCTTCTCAATAGAGGATACACCTTACAAGCCTCCAACAAATTAAAATCATCACACAATACATTTACTTGTCTTTGCTATTTTACAAAAATTTTGTCCGCGGGAATCGGCACCCATGTACACAAATGGTTTTCGAGACTTTCACCCTGGACACACGGGCCAACTTAATTCAATAGAGTCCATCCCCTTTCTTCTCCTCTAAACATGGAGTACATCCCCTTTCTCCTCCCAAATATCATACATAAACAATGTGTATCATTCATAATCATATTCAATGATAATGGTTAAAAGATTAGTTTCAATTCGCCTAATCCACATACAATGTCTACAACAATCATGACTATTCTCCACCGATAGTCCAAAACAGTTATCTCTAAACAGACATACAATCTTTATGATAGATAATTCATCAAATTTCCATAGGTGAGTGATTAAACAAATCCAACAACACCATTCATGTATACATCCTCCCAATTTCATATTCCTATACCAATTTCATTATTTGTACAAAATAATTATTCAAGATATTTTAGGGCAAAGCTCCCCATTTATCCAAATATTAACCACAAGGCCAAAATCAATTATTTTGACACAAGATAACCTCATATCCAATCCCATAACCATTTATACAACACTCACATAACAACCCCTCTTTCAAACTTTGACCCAAACCCTAGGTTTGCTCAAAACATTTCCAAATCTCACCATTTTCATGTAATAACCTATAATCAAGTTAAAACCCATATTAAGATGTAGAGAGTCCCTACCTCAAGTTTAGAAGACTAATGAAGCAAGCACGAAACTCCAACGATGCCGAAACCAAATTTCAATCGGATCAAAGTAAAGCTCCCAAGATGCTCTACCCTTTTTCCAAAGACACTAGGGTGGAGAGATCAACGGATCAAGGAGAAAAAAAATAGAGAGAGAGAGAGAGAGAGAGAGAGAGAGAGAGAGAGTATTTTAGAGAGAGAAGGTCTCACTTTAGGGTTTTTAGAAGAAAAGATCTAAAAAAGTGATGTAAAAAGTCATTTTTGCAATCTGATATACGCACAGTCCGCTCGAGCGGAAGAGTTGACGCTTGAGCGTCAGACACAATAAGTTGTTCTGCTCGAGCACAAGAAGAGGCCTGCTCGAGCGCAGAATACACACCTCCAATACTTTTGCAGACAACAGACAAACCGCTCGAGCGCAAGAAGGGACGCTTGAGCGTAGGAAACGCCGCTCGATCGTGGAGAACACCCCTCCAGTATTTTTGCAAACGTGCAAAGTATTGAGGGTTTGCAAACCCCGGTCGAGCACAAGAAGGCCCGCTCGAGTGGAGGACCAAAATTCTAGGCAACACAATGTTTGAAAACTAAGCAACCAACCTGTTCCAAACACACTCAACACGTCCAAATAACCAAATTTTAGGAGGAATACAGAGTAAAAGCCAATGAATGACACTCAAAAACCATATGCCCGAGTCCAAACTACCACAAGTGTCGTGTCAAAACTGGGATCGTTATACTGTTACTTTATTGGCCACATTTCTTGTGGATTACCAGAATCTATTGTAGATTATGTACTTTTAAAATCCAAGATGAGTATAAACAATGCTTCTACTTATATAGAATTAAACACATAATCGAACACAACCTTTCACATGGATGTGGAATTCAGTTCATGTTAGAGGATTACAAAAATTTAATCTAGATCTTTTTTTTTTTTTTTTTGGAGGGGGGGGGGGGGGGGGATGTGAATTCAGCTCATGTGAGAAGATTGCAAGTATTTAATCTAGATTTTTGTTTTTTTTTTGGGAGGGCGGGGTCAAAGATAACACTAGTATGTTAGTATAGTGTCATGACCCAAACCCGCCTTTATGGATTAGAGTCATAACTAGAAGGTAATCACAAGATTACCTACGGCCTCAGTCAGATATCAAATCATATTTAATAATAAGGGGCCAAATTGCAGTAGCTAGATTTAGAAAGATTGTCCAATGAGCTGTGCATGCATGGCTCAACCAAAATATTCTCATATATGAAATAACTCACACTATACAAACATCCATATTATGTATATATTACACAAGTCCAGGATCATTCAAGCCTGTATTAACAAAAACCAAGGTTATACACAGGGTTGGTCATACATGACCACAATTGAACAAAAGGAAAAACAAAACAAAAGTAAGGCCTCTTGCGAGAGGTGACCTTGGTTGACTCCTCAAAACTTGGTTTTTCATTGCTCACTAGGGCTGAGACTAGACATCTCGCTGCTCACCTACATACATATAAATATGGGGTGAGCTAACACCAAGTGAATAATACCAAAGCAAAGGAGTTCATGAACAAAATTCTTACAATCATAATTCACTATTACGCTTGGAAATCAGTAATAAATCAAAACAACCTCAGGTCCTTTCTATCATTTCTCAAACACGAAACGACCTCGGGTCCATGTAGCATACAAAACGACCTTGGGTCCATCATGGCCAAAACGACATTGGGTCCAACTTACACACAAAATGACCTTGGGTCCATTACACATAGAACAACCTTGGGTCCATTACACACAGAACCACCTTGGGTCCATTACACACGGAATGACCTTGGTCCATTACACATAGAACAACTTTGGGTCCATTACATAAAGAATGACCTTGGGTCCATTACACATAGAACGACCTTGGGTCCATTACACACAGAACAACCTTAGGTCCAATACACATAGAATGACTTTGGGTCCATTACAACAGAACGAGCTTAGGTCCATCACACATAGAATAACCTTAGGTCCAATTCATATACACATTTGTGTACACATATTTAAATCCATGGTCATATACATATTCATTCTTGTATCCAAAACGACCATAGGTCCGTTCAATTCCTTATCCCGAACGGCCTTCGGCCCATTTAACAATTATACAGAACGGCCTTAGGCCCAATCCACATCCTTACTAAATATACTAAACGTCCTTAGGCCCATTTCATATCCGTACGTCAATCATTTCGCATATTCCATTCCGAATTAAGTGATTAGAATATTCATTCATAATATCACTTCAAAAGTTTAGAACCTTACCACATAGGCATCATTTAGAAAGAAATAATGCATATACAAAAATATATTTGCTAAGATATTACTCACAGTGTTCTGGTGTTTGATTCGTCCTCGTACTTGCCCCTACATAATTCATAACACTTACGGGCAAAATACAATTCAATTCGTTCTTTAATTTGCTTAATGTTCTTAGGCTTCTTTCATGTCCTATAATTCATTTAAGATGCTCAATGTGTGCCTATGAATGCCCAGAAATGAAAGAGAAAGGAATTTGGAACATCAAACAGCTTTTCAAAGTTCGTGAAACAAGGTCCTCCGCTCGAGCGCAACTTTTCTCGCTTGAGCAGACCCTTTGGTCTGCAAATGTACTGGTTGCCTCATTTTTGCGCTCGAGCGTGACTATGGTCGCTCGAGCATAATTCTTTTCACTCGAGCGGACAACAATGTCTGCAAAACTTCTGGGAGCTAGTATTTTACGCTCGAGCAGACATGTCGAATTCTGGAATTTCCAGAACTGTATTTAAAGTTCAAAACTTGATTCCAAAGGCTCAAAACTCAGATTTTTGGTACAAAAACATGGAAAACATTATATGACATGGAAATACTTCTAATTTTGAAACCAATTACTCGAAATCATGGACCAATTTCCAAAATCAAGCTCAAATCATTCAATTCCATGTTCATAACTTTGAGGCTCATGCATGTATGATCTTACATGAATTCATCATCTTCAAAACATATAATTAAGCCTCATAACCTCATTATTCATGGATGCATGTCGTAAATGACTACCAATTCAACTTATTTAACATGTCTTATACACAAGCATGAAGATTCATAGCAATTTGTTACAGGCATGTACATATTGATCTCAAGTTCATCATTTCCAACTCAAATCTTTTTCTTAACTTCATGTCCTCTTTGAATTCACTTGGCTATGAATTTAAACTCATGAATGTGAGTTCAATTATTCACCTAGAGGCTTCAACCTTCCAAACTTTAGCATGTTCTTAAGCTAATTCTCTCAATTCTTGAATTATTTAGCAAAATCTTCAAGTATGCTCTCTTTGGCTCACTCTCTCTCTAGAGTGTTTATTTTTAGATTTTGAGCTCATGTAATGAGCTTAAGCACATTTAGCTTCTATAGATACACTCCCCTAATCAACCTTAATTTGAGCTAATTAATTGTGCTTAATTTAATCTAATTAATTCGATCCGAATCAACTTTTAATTAAATTTCACCGTAGGCTCTAAAAATTAGGCTAATCGCAATAACACAGTCAATTTCGGTTTTTGTTGCCTCTATGGTCTTCAATTTAAATTTTATAACAGAAAACTAAATAGATTTTCCTACAGTGAACAGATTGAAATTCAAAAACACATATAATCATATAATTAGCATTCAAAATCATATCAAGCTCGTAATTATAAGCATAATTAAGATTAATTAGCATAACAAAGAGTAGGGTTGTCACATTCTTCCCCCTTTTAAGAAGTTTGGTCCTCCAAACTTATGTTACCTTCCGTTGGAAAAAAATGTGGATAGTGTTGTCAAATTTCTTCTTCTTTCTCCCATGTGGCATCCTTACAATAATGTTCTTTCCAATTCCACTTTCACCTTTGGAATGGATTTGTTCCTCAGCTGCTTTACTTGTCAGTTGATGATTCGTTCTGGCCATTTCTCGTACTTCATGTTTTCATCAAGTGCTATTCAGTAATAGTCAATCACGTGGAATGGATCTCGGAGATAGCCCCTTAACACTAATACGTGAAATACATTGTGCATTTGTTCCATTCTCGATGGTAAGGTAACTCTATAACAAACTGGACCAAGCCTTTCTAAAATTTGAAACTGTCCAATGTAACAGGGCGATAATTTACCCTTCCTGCCGAACCTCAATTGGCCTTTCATCGGATTTACACAGATGAACACATGATCATCGACTTCATATTCAAGAGGCCTTCTCCTAACATCTACATAACTTTTTTGTCGGCTCTGGGCTGTCTTAAGCCTTTGTTGGATGACTTTGATTTTATCAGTCGTTGTCTGCACAAGCTCAAGTCCAAGCAAGACCCTATCCTCGACTTCAGCCCATCATACTGGAGATCTACATTTTCAGCCACACAAAGCTTCATATGGCGCCATGCCAATGCTGGAGTGGTAACTATTATTATACTCAAATTCAGCTAACGGTAGGTAAGTCTCCCAGCTTTCTTGAAAATCCAAAGCACACATTCTGAGCATATTTTCTAGAGTCTGTATAGTCCGTTTGATTGTCCATCAGTTTGTGGATGGAATGCTATACTGAGCCTCAACTCTATCCCCATTGCTGCTTGTAGACTTTTCTAGAATCTGGACACAAATTTTGGGCCTTTATTCGACACAATAGACATCGAAACTTCATGTAAACAAACAATTTCATCAACATAAATAGTGGCTAATCGGTATGCATCATATGTAGTTTTCACAGGCAGAAAGTGTGCAGATTTAGTCAGTCTATCAATTATAACCCAAATAGAATCCATACCTCTAGGTGTCCGAGGTAGGCTAACAACAAAATCCATGGTTATGTGCTCCCACTTCCATTCCGAAATAGGGAGAGGTTGAAGTAGACCTGTCGATTTCTGGTGTTTAACCTTAACTTGCTGACACTGAAGACATTTAGATACATATTCTGCAATCTCACGTTTTATATTTGGCCACCAATAACTCTGCTTTAAGTCCTGATACATCTTGTTGTTACCTGAATGCATAGTAAACATCGATTTGTGAACTTCATCAAGAATTTTCCTCTTCAACTCAGGGATGTTTGGAATGCACAATCTATCTTGGAATTTCAACACTTCATTTGCAACACTATGTCCCAGTTTCAGATTTTCCTCACATTCATCAACTATCTTCTTGAGGAATTCATCCTCCTTTTGCCTCCATTTGATTTCATCGATGATTGTTGGTTCAGTTGAAATGGCAGCTATGAACCCGCTTTGCTTATGTAATATTACCTCAATTTTGGAGTTCTTAAAATCTTGCAAGATTTCCTTCTGTTCAGTCAATAAGCAAGCTAAACTCCCCGTTGATTTCCTGCTTAAGGCATCAGCCACCGTATTGGCTTTCCCCGGATGATACTGAATCTGAAGGTCATATTCTTTTATTAGCTTAAGCCATCTCTTCTGGCACATATTCAACTTCTTTTGAATAAAGAAATATTTCAAACTTTTGTGATCTATGTAAACTTCACACTTTGCCCTATGCAAGTAATGCCACCAAATTTTTAAAGCAAATATAACTGCGGCCAATTCCAAGTCATGTGTTGGGTAGTTCTTCTCATGTGGTCTCAATTGCTGGGAGGCATAAGTAATTACACGTCCTTCCTGCATTAACACAACCCATACCCTTATAAGACGCATCATTGTAAATCACAAAGCTTTTCGTACCTGTGGGCAATGTCAACACTAGTGCAGGGGTTAGTCTCGTTTTCAGTTCTTGAAAGGCAGATTCTCTTTCGTTATTCCATTCAAATGGTTGTCCCTTGTGCATAAATTGCATAAGAGGTACAGCTATTTTTGAAAAATCTTTCACAAACCGTTTGTAGTACCCAGCTAAGCCCATGAAAATGTGGATTTTCGTTACATTTGTTGGTGTAGGCCAGTTTACAATCGCCTCTATCTTTTGTGGATCCACTGAAATCCCATCTCTGTTGATGGCGTGCCCTAGGAAAACAACCTCATCCAACCAAAATTCACATTTTGTAAGTTTAGCAAATAATTTCTTTTCTCTAAGTGTTTGCAAGACAGTTCTCAGATATTGTTCGTGTTCAAGTCTATTCTTTGAATATATCAGAATATCATCGATAAAAACCACAGCAAATTCATCAAGATAAGTTTTGAAAATCTGATTCATAAGGTCTATGAATGTTGTAGGTGCATTAGTCACTCCAAACGGCATAACAAGAAATCTGTAGTGACCATACCTCATTCTAAATGCAGTTTTCTCAACATCTTCTGCCTTCACCTTCAACTGGTGGTAGCCGGATCTAAAATCAATTTTTGAAAAGACTTGTGAACCCTATAACTGATCAAATAAATCGTCAATTCGGGGTAATGGATATTTATTTTTGATCGTTGCCTTGTTTAGTTCCTGATAGCCAATGCACAAAGGTAAGGTTCCATCTTTCTTCTTTGCAAACAACACGGGAGCACCCCATGGCGAAGTGCTTGGTCGAATAAACCCTTTGTCTAGTAAGTCTTGCAACTGTTCTTTTAGTTCTCTGATTTCAGCAGTGGACATTCTATAGGGAATTTTTTAGATAGGCTAGGTGCCCAGGACAACATCCATGGTAAACTTTATCTCTCGGTCCACCAATCCCCCTGGCAGTTCATCAGGAAATACATCAAAAAATTCTTAGACAACAGAAATATTATTCAATTCAACATTCATAGATTGTTTAGATAATACACTACACAGATAACCTTGGCACCCTTTCCTGATCAATTTACATGCTTTCATTGCAGATATTAAAGAAGGTGGTGGCACTACCCCATTACCCACAAACACAATTTCTTCCTGCCCTAGTGGTCTAAATACAACTTATTTCATTACATAATCGATGGTGGCACAATATTTAGATAACCAGTCCATACCCAGAATTACATCAAAATGTCTAAAGTCCAAGGGTAACAAATCTACGTATAAGGTAGCATTCCCAATACACATATCACAAAATCGACATGTAGATGTACACAACACAGATTCCCCGGATGGAGCAGATACACACAACAATATGGCAATGATTCTAGAGGTCTACTCAATCTAGATGCAAATGCATAAGTTACAAAGGAGTGTGTTGATCCGAAGTTAATTAACACAAAAGCATTCTGATTATATATAGAGATAGTACCTGAGACGACGGCTTCAGTATTCCGTGTGTCACCTGGGACAAGTGAAAAGACTCTCTCCCGTCTCATTGTGTCTCTGGTAGTAGCAGGCCCCATAGTATTACCCGATTTTAGGATGGATCCGATTGAACTAACGGCTGGTTTCCTACCTTTTTGCTATTCAGTTTGGGTGCAATCCCTTTCCATATGCCCCATTTCACCATACGGTAATAAACCCTGCGATGCTTCTTAACACATTGAGTACATGTTGGTGCCGTATTTTCTGGTGGAGCCTGACGTGCTTGAGGACCCTGTGTTTTGTTTCTTTGATGATTTCTTCCCTGAGAAAAAGCCTTGCCTCTTAGCCTTCTAGTCGGCTTGTGGTTTACCTCGGTTGGCCATGTTAGCTTCTGACGTTAAACCTCGGTCTAACACATCAACATAATGGGCAATTTTAGCACATTCACCCTTTCCCAAATGTCATCGCAAAGACCATTTTCAAACTTTCTCACCTTTTTATAGTCAGTGTCAACCATATGTGGGGTGAATCTTGCCAATTCAGTGAACTTGGCTTTATACTCAGCTACGGTCAGTTTGCCTTGCTTCAGTCTTTCAAGTTCTGACACCTTTCTAACACGGACACACTGTGGAAAGTATTTCTCATAAAAGAGTGCAAGAAACTGTACCCAGTCAATACCCTTGTTATCATCGCGGATTAGCATCCACCACCTTCTTGCTTCATCTTCCAATGTAAAAGTGGCCAATTGTACTTTCTGTGTCTCCAGGCATGGAAATACCTCAAATAAGGTTTCAAGCCAAGGACCCAAGCTTCAACCTTCAATGGGTGCACACCCCCGTGGAATAGTGGTGGCTTCATTTTCTTGAATTCTTTAGTGAGGGCTATTGTTCGATCTTCATTTTGCATATTTGGTATAGTTTGTACCAGAGGTGGGGGTTGCGGATGTTGCCACTACTATTGTTGCCTTAGTGTTTCTGCCATGTCTTGCATCATTCTCTCCATTCGATCTAGCTGAGTAGTGGAGGACTCATCTAGCTCATCGGCTCTTGTTCTCACCATTATCTAATAAGACTTGCATTATAATTCATACAACTAGGCAACGGTTATATATCATATAGTCGCACACATCAATTCACATAGCAAGTTCGCAATGCATTTCACACATGTACTTATCTTATGAATGCAACTTACGTCATTTCTAAACACTCTATTGCTCATTTGGACAAGTTTTTTAGTTATTACTCATTCTTTGATACAACTCTGTCATGACCCAGACTCGCCCCTATGGATTAGAGTCATACCCGACTAGTAATAACGAGATTACCTGCAGCCTCAGTCAGAAATCAAATCATATTTAATAATAGGGGGCCAAATTGCGGAAGCAAGATTTAGAAAGATTGTCCAATGAGCTGTGCATACATGGCTCAACCAAAATATTCTCATATATGAAATAACTCACACTATACAAACATCCATATTATGTACATATTACATAAGTCCAGGACATTCAAGCTAGTATTAACAAACACCAAGGTTATACATAGGGTTGGTCATACATGACCACAAAAGAAAAAAAGGAAAAGCAAAACAAAAGTAAGGCCTCTTGCGTGAGGCGACCTTGGTTGATTCCTCAGAACTTAGTTTCTTACTACTCACTGGGACTGAGGCTGGACATCCCGCTGCTCACTCACAAAATATAAATAAGGGGTGAGCTAATGCCTAGTGAATAATACCAAAGCAAAGGAGTTCATGAATAAAATTCTTACAATCATAATTCACTATTACGCTTGGAAATCAATAATAAAGCAAAACGAGGTCCTTTCTATCATTTCTCAAACACCAAACGACCTCAGGTCCATGTAGCATATAAAATAACCTTGGGTCCAACTTACACACAGAACGGCCTTCGTTCCATTACACACAAAATGACCTTGGGTCCATTACACACAGAACGACCTTGGGTCCATTACACACAGAACGACCTTAGGTCCATTACACACAGAACGACCTTAGGTCCAATACACATAGAACGACCTTGGGTCCATTACACACAGAACGACCTTAGGTCCATTACACAAAGAACGACCTTAGGTCCAATTCATATACACATTTGTCTGCACATATTTAAATCCATGGTCATATACATATTCATTCTTGTATCCAAAATGACCTTAGGTCCATTCAATTCCTTATCCCGAATGGCCTTCGGCCCATTTAACAGTTATACAGAATAACCCTAGGCCCAATCTATATCCTTACTAAATACACTGAATGGCCTTAGGCCCATTTCATATCCATACGTCGATCACTTTGCATATTCCATTCCGAATTAAGTGATTAAAATATTCATTCATAATATCACTTCAAAAGTTTAGGACCTTACCACATAGGCATCATTTAGAAAAAATAATGCATATACAAAAATATCTTTGCTAAGATATTACTCACAGTGTTTTGGTGCTTGATTCGTCCTCGTACTTGACCTTACATTATTCATAACACTTGGGATCATAATACAATTCAATCCATTCTTTAATTTGCTTAATGTTCTTAGGCTTCTTTCATGTCCTTTAACTCATTTGGGATGATCAATGTGTGCCTAAGAATGCCCGAAATGAAAGAGAACGGAATTTGGAACATCAAACAGCTTTTCAAAGTTCCTGAAACAAGACCCTCTGCTCGAGCGGACCCCTTTGGTCTGCAAAAGTACTGGTTGCCTCATTTTTGCACTCGAGCGTGACTTTGGTCGCTCGAGCCAAGAGTCAAAACATGTGAGTGGGCGCTCAAGTGAAATTCTTCTCGCTCGAGCGGACATTAGTATTTGCAAAACTTCTGGGAGCTAGCATTTTACGCTCAAGCAACACTTTCCTTGCTCGAGCCGACATGTTGAATTCTGGAATTTCCAAAACTGCATTTGAAGTTCAAAACTTGATTCCAAAGGCTCAAAACTCACATTTTTGGTACAAAAACATGGAAAACATTATATGACATGGAAATACTTCTAATTTTGAAACCAATTACTCGAAATCATGGACCAATTTCCAAAATCAAGCTCAAATCATTCAATTCCATGTTCATAACTTTGAGGCTCATGCATGTATGATCTTACATGAATTCATCATCTTCAAAATATATAATTAAGCCTCATAGCCTCATTATTCATCGATGCATGTTTTAAATGACTACCAATTCAACTTATTTAACATGTCTTATACACAAACATGAAGATTCATAACAATTTGTTACATGCATGTACATATTGATCTCAATTTCATCATTTCCAACTCAAATCTTGTTCTTAACTTCATATCCTCTTTGAATTCACTTGGCTATGAATTTAAACTCATGAATGTGAGTTCAATTACTCACCTAGAAGCTTCAACCTTCCAAACTTTAGCTAGTTCTTGAGCTAATTCTCTCAATTCTTGACTTTTTTAGCAAAATCTTCAAGAATGCTCTCTTTCTCTCTCTAGGATTGGCTCACTCTCTCTCTCTCTAGACTGTTTATTTTCAGATTTTGAGCTCATGTAATGAGCTTAAGCACATTTAGCTTCTATATATACACTCCCCTAATCAACCTTAATTAGAGCTAATTAATTGTGCTTAATTTAATCAATTTAATCTAATTAATTCGATCCGAATCAACTTTTAATTAAATTTCACCATAGGCTCTAGCAATTAAGCTAATCGCAATAACACAGTCAATTTCGATTTCTGTCGCCTCTACGGTCTTCAATTTAAATTTTATAACAGAAAACCAAATAGATTTTCTTATGGTGAACTGATAGAAATTCGAAAACACATATAATCATATAATTAGCATTCAAAATCATATCAAGCTCATAATTACAAGCATAATTAAGATTAATTAGCATAACACAGAGTAGGGTTGTCACATATAGTTAGATTACAACTAAAGGGTTTGTCATTGTTCTATTAACTCAAACTCCTAACCTCCTACTCACCACACCCCAATGTCTATTTAGTCTAGAGTATGTACTGCAAAAATGTAAGATAAGTATGAGTGCAATCTCTATAAATGACATTACACCCCAATGTCTATATAGTCTAGAGTACATACTTTCAAATTGTAAGATAAGTATGAGTGCAATCTCTATAAATGACATTTAATGAGGCATTTGTTCATACTCAAATACATTTTGGGGTTTGTTTGAGAGTTGACCTTCTTAGTGGTTTTTTTAGTTTTTCATGAAAATACGTATAAAAGAGTAAAGTGACTTGATTAACTTTTTGTATTGATGTTTTGATTTCTTGACTATATCATTTGGCCTAGAAGTTGCGTAGCACCCTTTGTGGTGTGAGATACTAGGTTCAACTCCTATGTAGAGGAGTTTGATATCCTTTGTGGTGTGGTGGTTTATTTCTCCTCCATTATGGTGGTTGATTGCATGTACTTGTTGGGTTTGGGTTTAGTGGGTTTTAATTATTAGTTGTTAGACTTTTGAGTTATTATAGGCTAGTGGTCTGCCCGATTATGTAAATATTTATCGTGATTGTAATTACTCTCCTATCTATTGACACACATACAAAAAAATAAAAAAATAAAAAAAATAAAAGAAGCACCCCTTTAGATTAAATTACCAAGTTGGCTCATTCTTGGTATCTCGAAAAAATGTCAATCAAGAGCTAGCATTTAACCTAATATTTTCAAAAATTTTAGCTGTGTTAGCTCCTTTATTTCTTATGTTTTGGATGGGTAAGTTTTAACATCTCTTACCAAAAGTCAAGGTCAAAGTGATGCAATATCAAAGATTAATTTTCCTCAAATTTACATGAAGCGCTGGCCACTGGTGTTCTCAAACAAAAATTGAAGTTTGAAGTGATGAATTGCTCATTGCAAATACCATGAGTGGCCAAAAAAATATTGTGAAAATGGGCGTGTATATTTAAAACAAATGGACCTCGAATTAACTCGGCCACCAAGAAATGATTGCCGATAAAAATGGACGTATGTATTTAAAATAAATGGATCTCGAATTAACTTTGCTGCCAAAAATTGATTGCCGTTCAAAATGGACATATATATTTAAGACAAACGGACCTAGAATTAACTCTACCGCCAAAAAATGATTACTAATAGAAATGGACATAAATATTCAAAATAAACGAAACTCAAATTAACTCCGCAACTACAATGCCCGCAAACAATTAACATTCAATAAAATCGATTAACGCATTAATCATAGTTAATTTACTTTATTCAGTTCATTGTATACATTTATTCAAGGGTTTCACACATCTATGTATGTCTACAATTCTTGAAATGTGAATTTACAACCTATAATGGGAGTTTATCAGAAATCAAAACACATAATAATCCCCCTGTGAGCTACAAGTTCCAAGGCCCAAGCCAAGTTATAGATAAGTGATTTTCTAACCAGTACATGTTAAGCCCTTAGTGTCGCATGTCCGGGGGTTACCCGAGCACGCTAAACAGTTCAGACCCTCCATTTCTTTAATCTAGTCTCACAAGTGCAAATGTGAAACTCAGACGAGAGTCCAAATCCGACAACGTTTTTAGAAAATCCATTTTATTGCAAAACCATTACTAGAAATTGTGTAATACCCCACACAATATAATTTACATATAACAGTTAAAAGTACATTCTTCACATATACACAACACATTTCCTTTCAAATATTTCTCTTTCTCATTCAACCACAGATTTTGCGTACAAAACAATTTCAAAATATGTATCTTAGTTTAGTGAATTAGAGAAGATTACAAAACAATTACATTGCCCTTCTAGTTAGTAATTACACTGAGACATTAATACAAAATTAGAAAACTAAAAATAAAATAGAAGAGGAGTTCCATGGTTTCATTACAAATTCAATTTCACAAAAGGTTAGATAATAAAAAATAAAATAAAAAAGTCTTTTCTTGTTCTTTTTCATTGACGGTTTTGCGGCTCTTCATTCCCTGATGGTTAGTAAAGAGGAGTGAGAAATTGCTCAGTAGAGAATAACTTTAACCAAGTATATAAACATTTGATTTAAATATGCATGACTTTTAAAGCCCAAGAGTTCATATTTCTTATAAAAACTATTCCACATCACACAATTCACATTCAACCTCCACATTTTTCCGTCCTCACATGGATGGCCTGTGGACACCTCAAATCTTTCCACTTTCGTCATCCTCACACGAACCAGCCAGTGGACACCTCACAACACCCCCACATTTGTCACCCTCACGCGAACTGGGCATGTGGGTACCTTAAACACATTTCCACATTCATCGTCCTCACACGAACCAGACAAATGGGCACCTCAACACATTTCAAAATATCAGCGTTGTAATCACAACACAACAATGACTAGGGCTCCCCAATTCTACTTATCCATTATCCGTTAAGTCAAAATCAACCACAACCTGTAAGGTTACTTCTATGAAAATTTAGGGCTTTTCCATTTAATTATTTATTTTCAAGTATGTAGCACCCTGAAATTTCATACAAGAATAAACGACCACCATGCATTCCAACATACCATGCAATCCTCTTTATCATTGAACGAGGATCCAAAATTTACAAGTCCATGATACACATTAATCTGAATCTGTGTCCTTGGGTAAGTTCAATAATCTAGAAGACTATACATAAGAAATCCGCCATTAAGGCATAAAAAAGTTTTTAAGTTTCGTCCAATACAACAAAACAAATTTCAATGTTTGATAGAAAACTTCATACTTCTACAATCAAATTTCTTAGACCCACCGTCCCAGCAAAATGAAAGTGCAACTTCAAATCATTGCAGCGGTGGGTCACCAGTTCCTGAAAAATTAGATAAGGTTGAACTATATGCCCAGTAGATATACATTTAGCAAGTATCTAATTATTCGAAGAAGCCCATGGCACTGTCACAACAAAAATAACATAAAATAATTGACATTGATAAATAATGAAAAATTAAAGTACACCTTTGCCCACAAAAAACCGTTCTCAACATCAGAAAGAGAAATACACCATGAGTCCCTTACAAGAGTCCAAACCACATGCATAAGTCACTTTCATGTAATATCATCCCCACATTTATCGACTATTATATGGCAGGACGTGGGCACCCAAAAACCCTGTTTTTCCACATTTGCTGATTGTTATACAACAGGATGTGGACACCCAAAATCATTCGTTCTTCCACTTTTGCCGACTATAATACGGTAGGACCAGTGGACACCCAAAAATATTTTTCCACATTCATCTGGTGATAAGCGCAGACAGGGCAATTGGGCACCTTGACTGCCCGCGGGGTACCAACACAACACCATATTCTCAAAACGAACTCTTAACTTGGACTCCTATTCACTTTACTACCTCACTCTACTTTGTTCCCAGTAATCAAGCGTTTAACATTATCTGCGATAAGGAACAATTATAACATTCAAAGAGCCTCAATCCCCAAATCACAATTTCAACGCATCAACAATATCTACATTTTCCACACCATGATTATTCACAAAATTCCAAGAATTTAAGGAAATTCTCCTCAAAGTATCATTCTCCACTCACATTCAAAATTAGGGTTTTTAAGAAAGTTAGGGCTTCCTTCCCATTTTCATATATATATATATATATCTATTCTCAATGTTGTACAAAAAATTAGATAAAACTTTAACAAAAGTTGAGTAAAATTTCCCTTTTTGTGAAATACAAGGTCTAATCTACTCAATCATCAAATTAAGTCATAAAGTCACAACAATACCATATAATCATATTCAAAGCAAAAATTTAAAAGTAACCCTACCTCAAGCAAAGAGAAAGAAAGCTTGATTTCTAGGAGAATCCTTCGTAAAAACAAAATCCAATTAGTAGGAAGGAAGATCTTCACTTGGACTTCACTCTTTGAAGGTGATTTTAACTAGATCTTAGAGGAATGGGTAGTATTTAGGGTGAGAAACCTAGGGTTTTTTGGACTCGAGACAAGATGGAGGAAGAGAGGAAAGAGAAGTGGAAGAATCTAGAAATGCCCTTCTTAATCCGTTGAATTCATGTAGACCGCTCGAGCAATCTTTTCATTGCTCGAGCAGTGAACAAGCCTTCTCTGTATTTTTTGTCTACAAAACGAGATTCTGGGAGCCCTGCATCTTCGCTCGAGAAAACTAATGGTTGCTTGAGTGGTCTACTGTGACCTGTAAAACTACTAGATGGCCTCAATATTCACTCAAGTGGTACTTTCACCGCTCGAGCGATCACTTGGAACAAAATGTCACAAAGTATATTTACTCACTATTTTATCATAGATTCCACAATCCACCATCAATTTCACACCAACGCATCATCTATACAAAGTTCATATATATATACCACATCCATCTCAATAGTTCAACACACTCTAAGATCCACACACATTTAAGCCAAAATATAAGTATACAAGGGTAAAGGTACTCCTACCTTAAGGTTGTGCAATGAAAGATGAAGGCCCACCCAATGAGCTTCCGAAATACCTCGATCTATTCGGCTAAAAACGTAGCTCTTAATGAGGAGAACAACTTTAATGGAAGCCCAAGGATTGATTCTTGCTTTTATCAAGATGAAATCTAGAGTTTCCTAACTAGGGTTTTGGAAAGAGGCTGTTAGAAGAGAGAGAGTGGATGAAATAATTTGGAAAAATGTTTGGATCGCAATATAACTCTACTGTCCCGACCAGACCGCTCGAGTGAACTTTCCTTCGCTTGAGCGAAGTGCCAAAATACAAAGGGACCGCTCGAGTGGTAAACGTAAGGTCTTAGAAGTTTTGCAGAGCTACAATGAAAATACTAGGAGCTCACATTCTTTGCTCGAGCAACCATTCCTGCACTGAGCAGTCTCGCCTGTAAATCTACAAGATACAGGGAGCTACAAATCTATGCTTGAGCGACCAAATGACTGCTTGAGCGGTCACCCAAAAACAACTGCTATAGCCTACCCCCCATAAAGAATTTCGTCCTCGAAATTTGCACAGTTCCTTCACTCAAGTGAAATGCCAAAATACAAAGGGACCACTCAAGTGGTAAACGCAAGGTCATAGAAGTTTTGCGAAGCTATAGTAAAAATACTAGAAGTTCGCATTCTTTGCTCGAGTGACCATTCCTGCGCTTGTGCGGTCTCGCCTACAAATCTGGGAGATACATGGAGCTACAAATCTACGCTTGAGCGACCAAATGACTTCTCGAGCTGTCACCTAAAACCAACTACTACATCCTACCCCCATAAGGAATTTCGTCCCTGAAATTTGCACAGCTTCTGCCAAAACAATTCTAAAAATTCCCAAGAAGATGGATATCACCATAACAATAATCTCAACCATGACTACTTCTCAAATCAATGCAAAATCAAAGCTAACTTCCCACACATACAGGTAATTTAGAGTTCTTTTATTTACATCCCTTTACAACCTCTCAAACAATGATTTAAAATTTTCAATCAAGTTCACGTGCAAATAAATAAATTCTGATATTTCTCACGAACTTTAGCTTATCGTTCCCAAGTGGCCTTTTCCACTTCGTGGTGATGTCATAATACTTTCAGTAAAGGTATGACTTTGCCTCTCAAAACTTGCTCCTAGGTTTCCAAAATTTTCATCGGTCTTTCTTCATAAGAAGCATTCTCGTCCACCTCCAAATTTGTCCAGTCCAAATTAGGTTCACACTTGCGAAGCACAGAGACATGAAGCACATTATGCACTCTGGATAATTGTGGGGCAATGCAAGGCGATAAGCTATCTCTCCCACCTGTTCTATAATATCAAAGGGGCCTACGAACCTTAGTGACAACTTACCACTTCGCCCAAATCTCATTAAACCCTTTCTAGGTGATATCTTCAAGAATACGTGATCGCCTACGTCAAAAGAGAAGAGACTTCTTCTCCTGTCAGTGTAGCTCTTTTGTCAACTTTGAGCTGTAACTAACCGTTTCTGAATGAGAGCAATTTTCTTAATGGTTTCACAGACTAATTCTGATCCAAACATAGGTGAATCTCCCACCTCAGTCCAACACATTGGTGACCTATATGGTCGACCATACAAAGCTTCAAAAGGAGCTGTACCAATACTAGCTTGATGACTATTATTGTAAGCGGCACTAAAGGTAAGTGTCTCTCCCAAGAACCTTAAAAATCTAGCACACAAGCTCTCAACATATCTTCTGAGATTTGGATAGTGCACTCAGACTGTCCATCGGTTTGTGGATGGTAAGAGGTGCTAAAAGTCAATTGAGTGCCCATAATCGTTTGTAGGCTTTGCTAAAATCGTGCGGTGAAACTAGGGTCTTGATCCGAGACGATACTCACTGGAACTCCATGAAGCCGGGCAATCTCTTTAACATAAAGTTCTTCCAGGTAATCAACTGAGTCCCCCATACACATAGTGAGAAAATGAGCCGACTTAGTTAATTGATCCACCACCACCCAAACTGTGTCATTACCCCTTTGTGTTCTAGGGAGGCCCGAAACAAAATCCATAGTGATATGTTCCCATTTCCATTATGTGATAGGCAAGGGTTGTAATAACCTGGCGGGTCGTTGATGTTCAGCCTTTACTGACAAGTTAGACATTTGGACACAAATGATTTCACATCCTACTTCATGCCCCTCCATCAAAATTGTCAGCTAAGATCATGGTGTATTTTTGTACCCCCCGAATGTACTACAAGACTGGAGTGGTGAAATTCTCAAAGTATTTCTTCTCTGCATGACTCAGGTACAAAATGATGGTCTAGATACCAGACATTTGATTCATAATCTATACTCAAACCTTTTTCCTCCTTTCCCTGTGCAATCTTCTCATTCATTGCTTTAACTTCCAAGTCACCTCATTGTGCCTCTGTAACCCGAGTTACAAGTTTCGGTTGTGCAAGAACGGAAAACAAAGTGGCATGTTCAAAAGATTCACCAAGATGCAATTTAAATTCACCCAAATTACCTAGCATTTCTGATTCCCTAATTGCAGAATTGGCAAGGGTACTCATGGATTTTGTACACAAGGCATCAGCCACCACATTGGCTTTGTCGGGATGTTAGTGTAATTCAAAATCATAATCTTCCAAAAATTCCATCCACCATCTTTGGTGTAAATTCAAATCCTTTTGAGAAAATAAGTATTTAAGGCTTTTATGATCTGAGAACACCTCAAAGTTCTCCCCATACAAGTAATGCTCCAAAATTTTAGAGCAAAAATAACTGCAGCTAGCTCTACATCATGGGTCTCATAATTCTTCTCGTGGGTTTTCAATTGACGCGAACCATTCGCCACTACCTTTCTATTTTCCACCAAACACACATCCTAAACCTTTCCTAGAGGCATCACAATATACAGTGTAACCTAGACCTCTTTCAGGAGTGACTAGAATTGGCACAGTGGTTAACCTAGCCTTTAACTCTAAGAAGGATTTCTCGCATAATTCATCCCAAACAAACTTCACCCCCTTTCTCGTTTGCCCAGTCAACGGAGAAGCTAATGCAGAGAAGTCATTCATAACCGTCAATACTAAGTGGCAAGACCCAGGAAACTATGAATTTCAATGCGTTTCTAAGTCATTCCCAATTTTGTATCGCCTTAATCTTTGAAGAATCTATGATAACTCCATCGTTAGAAACAACGTGACCCAATAATTTCACTTTGGAGAGCCAGAACTTACACTTTTCATGCTTAGCATATAATCTATGCTCCTTAAGTAATTACAGCACAATGCGAAGGTGCACCTCATGTTCTTCCTTGGAGGGTGAATATATAAGAATATCATCCACAAAAACTACCATAAATTTGTTAAGATATTCTCGAAAAACCTGATTCATCAAGTCCATAAAGGTGGCAGGAGCATTGGTTAAACCAAATGGCATCACAAGGAATTCATAATGGCCATAATGAGTACGAAAGGCCATTTTCGGAATATCCTCTTCTTTCACACGTAACTTATGATAGCCTGATCTTAGATCTATCTGAAAAACAGTGAGAACCCTTGAGTTGGTCAAAAAGATCATCTATTCTAGGTAACAGGTACTTATTCTTAACTGTCACTCTATTCAGCTTATGGTAATCAATGCATAGCTACAAGGAACCATCCTTCTTCTTCGCAAAGAGAGCCAATGCTCCCCAGGACAAGGTACTAGGGTGTATAAAACCCTTGTCTAACAACTCTTGTAATTGCTCCTTCAAAACGAGTAACTTTGCCAGAGCAAATCTATAGGGAGACATAAAAATAGGTGCCATACCCGGCACTAGATCTATAGAAAACTCAACCTCTCGATGAGGTGGTAATTCAGTGAGGTCCTTTGGAAAAACATCTAAATACTTGCAGACCACTCTGGAAATACCCCTTCTGATTCACTGTCCCCTTCCTTCATCAAAGTTGCAAGAAGGGAGGTGAACTTTCGTTGACAATGAGAGTCACGCGGCTGCGTTAAAAGTCTATCAGTTCTATCCCCCATAAAATAAAAACAATCACCCCTAGCAGTACACATGGTAATTCTCCCCTAGTAGCAATCTATCACAGCATGATAAGAGGACAGCCAGTCCATACCAAGGATGACATCAAAACCCATCATCTCTAACCACACCAAACTAAAAGGAAGTCGGTAGTCAACAACTCCAATCACACACCTGCGACACCTGGGGTTCAATACCATCTTACCCTTAACCGGTGATTCTACCATAAGAGAAGATTCTAATGGTTCAGCCTCTAACCCTAACATGGATGCAAATGAAGATGCCATAAATGAATGAGATGCCCCCGTATCTATCAAGACATGGGCCCAAGTTTTATATATAAGATATGTACCTTGCATCGCCATCGGCCCAGTCGGCTGGTCGGATGTGGTAACTGCATAAACTCCTCCTTGGGGCCTCTGTTCACTTTGCTTAGTCCTCTGATGATAGGCATATTGCATAGACTGTGCGGAGATAGCCCAATGTACATCTGTAGAAGCTTGTCTAGACTGAACTGGCTGATGAATCTACTTCTAGCTCTGTCCTGCCTGAAACCCTAAAGCACTGGTTGTCCCGACAATTTAAGGACAAAACTTTTTCATATGACCTGGTTAGCCACACTGATAACGAACGAACGATTGAATCCCTTGATTCTGAAGACGAGTAGAAGGTCGACGTTGTTAGTTACCCCTCTGTGGACATGTAATATACTTATGACCTTACTCACCACATCAATAACAAGTAATCCCACTTTGTCCTGTACTATTCGTACTCTTTCCTGACATAGGATTCGATGGCACGGCTGGTAATGGCGGTAGATGAGAAGTCGTAGAACTCTTCGACCTCTTGGATGCCATAGAACCCCCTTGAAACTCAGTAAACCCTTGTCTCTTTAGCCGCTGTCTCTTTTCCTCACCTTCAAGCATGATCTCAACGTGTGCTGTGGATTCAACTAACCAATCATAATCCCAGATCATATTTCCCATCACCTTCATCAAGATTCCCGGCCTCAGCCTTTTCTCAAACTCTAGATGCCTACGTTCTTCGGTGGCCACAAGATCTGGTGCAAAATGAGATAAACTCATAAAGGTAGCCTTACACGCCTCCACGGTGGAGTCAGATTGTTCAAGTTCCTCAAACTCTCTCCGCAAACGTTCCCTCATAGTGGGATGAAGGTATTTCTCTTGAAAGACATGAGAAAATGCCTCCTAAGTATGCTCAATTCGACCCTTGGCATATTTCCAGCATTGGCCGGCATCCTCCTTCAATTGGTAACTAGCAAGCGCCACCCAAAGTTCACTATACCAAATATCAAAAACCTCCAAAGATTTGGTAATTTGCTCAAGCCATTCATCTGCCTTTAACAGTTCAGCACACCCAAGAAGTTCAACGGGATTAGAACGGAAAAACTTCTTTTTCAAGAAGGAAATTCTAGTCTCCCCTTCAATCATTCTAGCAGCTTGCTCAGCTTTAAAAATATCCATTGACTCCCTAAGGACTCCGGCTGTCTCTCGAGCCAGCACTCCTATAACGTCTTGGGCTGGTGGAGCGGCCACATTGTTTTGACCCACTTCTTCTTCTTGAGAAGGGATCTCTGGTTCTGCCGGGATATCTTGACCACCTCAACGAGGCTTGCCCCAACCCCTACCATGTCCAAACATCCTATATAAGAGTAGATGTGGACAATATTAACTTGTAATTCATATACTAGTTCATCACTTCTTCTCAAGTCTCAATCTCATCCTTAACACATAAGTACATAAACAAACAGAACACATACGGATCCCTCTCCTAAGATATCAACTCATTTCACGACGTTCAAGGATTTCCTAGTGGAAAAAGCATTGATTAGATGCCTTTCCAAAGAGACTTCGATGAATATAGTGAACATAACTCATATCCTAGAGGATTGATCCCATACACACTTATTCACATAAACACATAATCAAATAAAACCATCAATTCCTCATCCTAGCATGACAACCGAATATGACAAAGTCACTTCCCACGGGCTCCAGGTATTCAACCCTGCATACTCTGATACCAATGTGTAACACCCCACACAATATAATTTACATAGAACAATTAAAAGTACATTGTTCAAATATACACAACACTTTTCCATTCAAATATTTCTCTTTCTCATTGAACCACAAATTTTTCTTACAAAATAATTTCAAAATATGTATCTCTGTTTAGTGAGTTAGAGAAGATTACAAAACAATTACATTTCCTTTCTAGTTACTAATTACATTGAGACATAATACAAAATTACAAAACTCAAAATAAAATAGAAGAGGAGTTCCATGGTTTCGTTACAAATTCAAGTTCACAAAAGGTTAGATAAAAAAAAAATGTAAAACAAAAAAAGTTTTTTTTTTTTTCTTCTTTTTCATTGACGGTTTTGGGACACTTCATTCCCTAAAAGGTTAGTAAATAGGAGTGAGCAATTGCCTAATAGAGAATAACTTTAACCAAGTATATAAACATTTGATTTAAATATGCATGACCTTTATTAATGCCCAAGAGTCCATATTTCTTTTAAAAACTATTCCACATCACACAATTTACATTCGACCTCCACATTTTTCCGTTCTCACATGGATGGCCTGTGGACGGCTCAAACCTTTCCACTTTCATCGTCCTCACACGAACTAGCCAATGGACACCTCACAACACCCCCATATTCGTCGCCCTCACGCGAACCCGGCGCATGGGCACCTGAAACACATTTCCACATTCATCATCCGCATATGAACTGGGCAAGTGGGCACCTTAACACATTTCAAAATATCAACATTGCAATCACAACACAACAATCACTAGGACTTCCCAATTCTACCTATCCATTATCTGTTAAGTCAAAATCAACCACAACGCGTAGGGTTACTTATATGAAAATTTAAGGCTTTTCCATTGAACTTTTTATTTTCATTCATTCAAGTATATTTACTCACTATTTTATCGTTAATTCCACAATTCACCATCAATTTCACACCAACACATCATCTAAACAAAGTTCATATATATATATACCACATCCATCTCAATAGTTCAACACACTCTAAGATCCACACATATTTAATCCAAAATATAAATATACAACGGTAAAGGTATTCTTACTTCAAGGTTGCACAACGAACGATGAAGGCCCACCCAATGAGCTTTTGAAATACCTCAATCTATTAGGCTCAAATCGTAGCTCTTGATGAGGAGAACAACTTTAATGAAAACCCAACGATTGATTCTTGCTCTATCTAGATGAAATCTAGAGTTTCCTAACTAGGCTTTCGGAAAGAAGTTGTTAGAGAGAGAAGGAGAGTGGAAGAAATGATTTGGAACAATGTTTGGATCACAATATAACTCTGCTATTCCCACCAGACCGCCCGAGCGAACTTTCCTTGCTCGAGCGAAGTGCCAAAATACAAAGTGACCGCTCGAGCGGTAAACGTAAGGTCTCAGAAATTTTGCAGAGCGACAATGAAAATATTGGGAGCTTGCATTCTTCACTCGAGCGACCATTTCTTCACTCGAGCGGTCTTGCTTGCAAACCTGCGAGATATAAAGAGCTACAAATCTCCACTTGAGCGACCAAATGACTGCTCGAGCAGTCACCCAAAAACAACGGTTACAAATGGACTACATCACCAGATCTCAGAGTCACCACCTAATATTTTAAGAAAATTAGGAAACTCGTGACTCGTGCCAAGGCCACTGTTTGTTGTAACCAAAGATGCCTTGGTTCAGAACCTTAGGTATGAGATCCGATCAAAAGATCGGCCTCTACTAAACTATGATATGAGTGTTATTGACTTTATATGTTCATATTTCGATTATTTGACAATGCTAAAATTTACTATGTCATTCATTTTGGAATGTTTGATTTCATGTATTTTTGAAAGAGTTTTGAATAATGCACAACTCAAAAGAAATTGAGTTCACAAACATGAAAATTGATATTATTCCAAATTGAATGACAAAACCTCCATCCACTGGCATTCATAGAGATATATTACTTAAGCAAATAATCGAATGGTAGGAAGCTTAGACACAGTATGAAAAACACTCACAAGTGGAATGCTAAAGCATAAACACTTACATAGTATTTATTGGTGTCCTGCAGAAAGCTACAAAACAAAATTAGAAAATATACCTGATCTTATATACAAAATCCAAATGCAATACATACACAAAAATGAAACTAAATATTTGGCTACTAATACAAGACATGTGAATCATCTCAAGACATGGGGCTGCGCACAAAATCACATACGAATTGATTAAACCCACAGATGCAAATGAGCCGAATCTAAATGCATGAAATATGGGTGCATAGCATGAGTCTGATGAAAATGAAAATATCATATTATTTACAGCTATGGAAAGCGAGTAAATAAAAAAGATAGAAAGAAGTGGAGATTGGGGATTATTACAATAAACTAAATTTAACAAATCATACAACCAATTATTTACATCATGTAAGGATAGGTGGCTCAACCAACTATTTCTAACAAGCTAAATCACATATTTAAAGACAAGAGAAATAGAAATAAAATAAATGTGAAAATTGCAAAAACTTATCTTTAGAGGAAATGATGAATTTTTTTATTATCAAACTTTCTTCCTTACACCCTCAGGTTATGGAGTAAGTTGTTCAAATCCCAACAAGAAAATACAAATTTTAGAGGAGTTTTGGGTGGTTGGAAAAGCAGTCAAGGTGAAAAGGTGAAAGGTGAAAAGGTGATGGATAGGTGTGTTTTTGGTTTCTTGGAGTTCTTCCTTTCTTAGATTTATTTATTTATTTATTTTTTCCTACTTGAAGTCTTACATATTTATAGAACTAAGCAAAAACATATTGTGAGTGTTGATAGTGGTGCGTGATTATGAAAGTGGATTATGAGTGGGGATGGTGGTGTGTGATTAGGAAAGTGGATGGGGAGTGGGGATCGTGGTGTGTGATTTGGAAAATGGATGAAGAGTGGTGATAGTGATGTGTGATTAGGAAAATGGATGGTGAGTGGTGATGGTGGTGTGTGATTAGGAATGTGGGTGGGGTGTGATTAGGAAAATGGATGGTGAGTGGTGATGGTGGGGTGTGATTAGGAAAATGGTGGTGTGTGATCATTTTTATGTACAAATACATAAAATCAAGTAAAATTATAAAATATACAAGTTAATGAACTGAAAATATATTTTAGCAGTCTAAAACAATTTGGCCAAAATGAGTGAAGGTTAGGATTAAATCTTAAATTCGACTTTTTGCTAAGAAATTAATAAAATATGATATTCCAATTTTCATCATCAGGTGATCGGAAGAAAACGCCCAAGTCTTAAGGCCGGTGAAAATGTGGGGTGTCCATAGTTGCCCCTCTTTAACAAACCTCAATATGTCATTCTATGATGTGAGTGAATATCAGAGATCGAAGACGACTCTTTTGACAAAGCCATAAGACTTGGTCAAGCAACAAAATATTGATGCAATTGGTTGAACCTGAGGTTGCCTACTCAAACTAGCGTAGTTTAGAGGCAAGATGCAAATGACATACTCAACATGCAATTGAAAGTTATACTTACATATACCATACTGCTGGGTTTCAAAAGTTCATGATTTATGCAATGCAATGTAATGGAATGATGACAAAGATATAAAGGTGGAAACATGTGAGGCAAGCCTCCTACAAATGATATAAAGCATAATAGGGGGTGCATATAACACCTCGAAACAATAACAACAACCCACTTTAATATTGGGTAAAATTAATCATTAACAATATATTTAGCATTCCATTTATACTCCTTGAATCATACAAAGGATGATATATGCATGTATATATTCATAAATCCTAGATCCTGAATCTATAGCATATGACATGTGTACATGAATCAAACTAAAAGGAAAATCTAGTAATTTCATGCTCTAATGGCAATATCTTTCCAAGCCAATGTTTGGTTACAACAAAATAAGTTCAACTCAATACAGTTAAAGCCCAAAGCTTCTACAAAAATAATTACAACAAAAGAAAACAAAAGGAAGCTCTTGGCTCCAAGTCTTTCCAAGATATGTACTTGGTGGAGGCATATCATCAGTACCTGAAAGTTGTTTTCCACATAGGGTGAGTTAAAACCCAGTAGATATACTTTAACACAATGTATAAATCTGAACAAAGCTATAAGGTGCATGCATATGCATGCCATTTGTCAAACGTTTTATATTTCCATCTCAAACAACGCAATGCCAGGATTATATATCAATTCATGAAAAATATCCTTTTATATTAGAAAATAGGGCAATGGATACAAAACACTAGAATATCTTGATACGTGTCTGCCAGTAGGCTATACAAGCACTACCAAAGCCATTTTACTGGTACTAACCGGAAGGATTGCCACCTAATCGTGTAGGTTTCTAGACTTTCACCAAGGATACACATGCCAACATAATAACCACAACCACACCCCCTAACCAGATTCACAAAGGTATTCACTCATTTTTCTAAAAACAATACATTTTTCAATGCTTAAGTAAGAAACAATGCACAATGCAAGATGTATGAGTAATTAATTTCAATTCACCTAATCCTCATGCAATTTCTATAACAATCAAAGCTATCCTCCACCGATAGCCCAACCATATTTCTCTATTGAACAAATAATTTCCCACAAAGATATAATCTCATCCTTTACAAAATGGGAGCGATATTACATATCCAACTCCACTGCATCATTAACAAATACATTCATTTCATTCTTTCAAAACCCAACATCTTTTCCCTTTTCTTTCATAAACAAAATATCAATGATTTATGAACAAAACCTTTTTTACTTTCTAAGTAAAGAAATTCCAACATTTCAATATATCTCAACCATAATTTCATTCCCATAGCTTTCCTCAAGAACCCATTTGAAAACCCCTCTTTTACATTTCAAAAATGAAACCCTAGGTTTTACCCAAAATCTCCAAATCACTAAATCCTTTCAATGAGCAAATAAATAGTCTACAAATCATACCAAAGGTTAAAGAAATCCCTACCTCAAGATTAGAAGAAGAAAAGAGCAAAGGTTGAAGTTTGGAAGAGTAAAAAATGATATCCTTTTTTATTAAAATGAAGCTTTCTATGAGTTCTACCTTTTTCTCCAAGGAACTAGGGTGGGGAAATCAATGGATTGGGAGTATTTGGGGTTTTAAGACAAGAACTAGAGAGAAAGTATGATGAAATTAGGGTTTAGAATGTTTTAGAGAGAGAGAGGAAGTGAACAAGTGATAACATCTCCCTTTTTGTGATCAAACATACACATAGACCGCTTGAGCGTCAGACACAATAAGTGAAACTGCTTGAGCAACCAAAACACCACTCGAGCGTACAATGACCCCCTCCCAAAAGTTCAGACCTGAAAAAGACTGCTTGAGTGCAAGAAATACCGCTTAAGCGAAGATACCCCACTTCCAGAAGTTTTGTAGACCTGTAAGAAAATACTGAAAGATCCCAAAGACCGCTCGAGCTACCAAAACAACGCTAGAGCGAACAAGAAAAAAAGTGGACAGCAACTCCTTTGAAAAACTAACTTCCAACTTATTTTAAGCACAATAATAACTCTCAAACAACCAAACTCAACTAGCAATGAGAGTAAGAGGTTATCAACAACAATTAAAGGCATGAAATTCCGAATCTAAGAACATGAAAAGGGTCAGGTCTAAACCAGAATCGTTATAGCGCATTGCATACAAATGTTCCACAACATAAATAAAAGAAGGAGGTGCATCGCACACAAATGTGCCATAGCACAAATGATAGAAGGGGGTGCATTATATATAAATGTGCCTTAGCACAAATGATAGAGAGAGGTGCATCACATACAAATGTGCCAAAGCACAAATGATAGAGGGGTGCATCACATACAAATGTACCATAACACAAATGATAGAGAGGGTGCATCGTATTCAAATGTAGCAAACCACAAATGATAGAGGGGGTGCATCACATACAAATGTCCCACAATAGAAATGATTGAGGAGGTGCATCGCATACAAATGCGCCAAAGCACAAATGATAGAGGAGGTGAATTGCATACAAATGTACCACAACACAAATGATAGAAGTTGTGCATTGCATACAAATGTGCCACAACACAAATGATAGAGGAGGTGCATCGCATACAAATGTGCCACAACACAAATGATAGAGGGGGTGCATCGCATACAAATATGCCACAACACAAATAATAAAGAAGGAAATGTGAACCTGAGATCCAAACATGTCTAACGTGAGAGGAGGAAATGTGAACTTGAGATCTAGACGCATCTAATGCGAGAGAAGGAAACTTGAACTTGAGATCCAACCACATCTCACGTGAGAGGAGGAAATGTGAACTCGAGATATAGACACATCTAACACGAGAAGAGGAAAGGTGAACTTGAGATCCAAACGCGTCTTACGCAAGAGGAGAGAATGTGAACTTGGGATCCAAGCACGTCTAACGTGTGTGGACTCGACTTTTTTTGGACAAGTGTGTGAGTTATTAACTCGTGCTCTGATACCACTCTGTCATGACCCGAACCCGCCCCCGTGGGTTAAGGACATAACCGGCCAGTAATCAAGAGATTACCTACGGCCTTGAACCAAACCAAACGTATTTTAACAGAGTTAATGGGGGCCAAACGGAAGCAATTTAAAACTTTGTCCATAGAGCTGTGCTTACATGGCACATCATAACAAACCATACATATGCATATTAATAACTCACAACAAAATATGTACTACATAAGGTTCTGTACATACAGGATCATATAAGTCTAAGTCAACCCATCACAACTATATACAACAGATGCAAAGTCTTCGCCACATGACAGAATATAAATACATAACAAAAGGCGAAGACAGTCTCGTGCGTGAGACACAAGGGCTGACTCTCCCAAAACCTTTGTTGTTCCACATAGACTTCACTGGGGCTGGGTTTGGACTTCTCTTGGCTCACCTACAAACACATGAATGAGCGTGAGCGAAAGCCCAGTGAATAATATCAATTAAAGAAGCTATACCGACGAGATGTAGAACAACATGCTTCAAACGGCCTTAGGCCCAATTCATATTTCTATTTAACATATATACACAATTTAGGTCAAGTGACTGCGGTTCCAAACAAACTGGCCTTTGGACCATTCAAACTTTCATTTGTGTCAAAACGGCCTTTGGCCCATTCAGATGACAAAATGGCCTTTGGCCCATTCATTCGTTCATTTCGAAACGGCCTGTGGCCCATTCATTTGTGTCAAATCGGCCTCCGGCCCATTCATTCATGTCAAAACGGCCTTCGGCCCATTCATTCATGTCACAACGGCCTCTGGCCCATCCATTCATGTCAAAACGGCCTTCGGCCCATTCATTCATGTCAAAACGGCCTCTGGCCCATCCATTCATGTCAAAACGGCCTCTGGCCCATTCATTTATGTCAAAACGGCCTCCGGCCCATTCATTCATGTCAAAACGGCCTCTGGCCCATCCATTCATGTCAAAACGGCCTCTGGCCCATCCATTCATGTCAAAACGGCCTCTGGCCCATTCATTCTATTATTCAGATCAGACTGGCCTCTGGCCCACTCATTTGGTATAGCAAACATTGTCCACCAATCGAATCAATGAACTTATAAAACTTACATAGAAGTAAGCAATTGGACAACAACATATTTCAGATATCTCTGTTAAGATATTACTCACAGTGATCGGTTGGTTGGTTTGCCCTGGAGCTCGACCCTACACATTCCATGAACACAAAAGGGTCACAAACAATTCAATCCGTTCTAAATTCACATTTTCCTCTTTAGGCTTCATTCTTATCTCTTTAACTCAATTACAATGCTCAATGCATGCCTAAGAGTACTTAGAAGTGAAAGAGAACAGAAAATGAAACACAGAATGTCTTTTCAAAATTTCAGAAAACAGGGTCCCCGCTCGAGCGTGGACTTCCCCGCTCGAGCGGACCCTTGAGGCCTGCAAAAGTACTGGATATGTCAAATTTACGCTCGATCGTGCACTCTGGCGCTCGAGCGGAAGGCCTCTCTACATGGCTCCCCGCTCGAGCGTGAACTTCCCCGCTCGAGCGGACATCCATGTTTGCAAAAATACTGGGAACACGAATTTCACGCTCGAGCGGCAGTTTCCCCGCTCGAGCGGACATCAAAATTCTGGAAAATCCAGAACATGTTCTTGAGCTTCAATTTGATGTTCAAAGGTTCCAAATGCATGATTTTGGCTCAAACTTCACATATACATTACTAACATGGTATAAACACCAAATCACAACATTATGAAGCTCAATTTCACAATTAATCACATGCATGTCCCAATTTACACCAAATCATTACCAACATAATAATTTCATGCATTCAACACTTACACCCTTGTGAATTGTACATGCATGTGCAAATTACTCTCATTCTCAACTTAGATGATGAAGAGAAGGTCAAAATAAGAGCTTTAATCAAAATCTCCCATGGATTATACATTTTGTGCTCAAACATGCAATTCAAAACAATTCTTCACATGCATGTGCATATAGACTACCAAATCAACAAAACCAACTCAAATCATGTTAACTCTTACTCTTGATCACCCAACTAGCTTGAATACACAAATCACAGTTCAAACTTATGAACCATGGGGTGATTACTCACCTAGGAGCTTAATCTTTACAATTTATGGTAAATTCTTGAGTGTGCCTTCAAGATCACCAAGCTTTGAGGCCAAAACTCAATTTCCTTCACTCTTTCTCTCTCTCTAGCCGACCCTCTCCTTTTCCTTAGAGTTTATAATCAGCCAAGTCAAGCTAAAGGAGAGAAATTGAGTGTGTAGTGCTCATATAAAAGCCCTCTTGTAATTATTTTAATATATAATAATAGAGCACTAATTCACTAATTAAATCAATTTAATCTGATCCGAATCAATTTCAATTAAATTTCACCGTAGGCTCTAAAAATTACGCCAATCACAATGGCGCATCAATTTCGGGTTCTGTGGCCGATAAGGCCTTCAATTTAATTTCCAAAGCAGATAATCAAACAGATATTCCTACGGTGAACAGATAGAAATTCAAAACCACATATTTTCACATAATGGCACACAAAATCATATTAAACACATAATCATATTCATATTAAGGACCAATTAACATATTACGGAACAGGGATATCACAGTCTTCCCCCCTTTAGGAAGTTTGGTCCTCCAAACTTATTTTACCTTCGTCGGGAAACAAATGTGGATAGCGTAGTCGCATTTCATCCTCTTTTTCCCACGTGGCATCCGTCCCATAGTGTTCTTTCCATTCCACTTTCACCATTGGGATGGACTTGCTTCTCAATTGTTTCACTTGCCGGTCAACGATTCGTTCCGGCCATTCGGCGTATTCCATATTTTCATCAATAGCTACCCGGTGATAATCAATCACATGAAACGGGTCTCGGAGGTAACCCCTCAACATCGACACATGAAACACGTTATGGATTTGTTCGAATCCCGGTGGCAAAGCAACTCTATAGGCAACTGGCCAAGCCTTTCCAGAATCTGAAACGGCCCAATGTAACGGGGCGACAACTTGCCCTTCTTTCCAAACCTGACTTGGCCTTTCATCGGAGATACACGGATGAACACATGGTCACCAACCTCATACTCAAGAGGTCTTCTCCGAACATCTGCATAATTCTTTTGTCGGTCCTGAGCTGTTTTGAGCCTTTGCCGAATAATCTTGATTTTCTCAGAAGTGTCTTGCACAATTTCAGGCCCAAGTAAAGCTCTATCCCCGACTTCTGTCCAACAAATAGGTGATCTACACCTTCTACCATACAAAGCCTCGTATGGTGCCATACCGATGCTGGAGTGGAAGCTGTTATTATAAGCAAATTCTGCAAGTGGCAAATAGTCTTCCCAACTCCCCTGAAAATCCAAAGCACACATCCGAAGCATATCTTCCAAAGTCTGTATTGTTCGTTCTGATTGCCCATCTGTCTGTGGGTGGAATGCAGTACTGAACCTTAGTTCTGTCCCCATAGCTTCCTGCAAACTCTTCCACAATCTAGATACAAATTTCGGATCTCTATCCGACACAATAGATACCGGAACTCCGTGTAAACGGACAATCTCATCAACATAAATGGTAGCCAATCTATAAGCATTAAACGTAGTTCTAACAGGTAGAAAATGTGCAGATTTAGTCAGTCTATCAACTACAACCCAAATAGAATCCATACCTCGAGAAGTCCGAGGTAGGCCAACAACGAAATCCATAGTCACATGCTCCCACTTCCATTCAGGAATAGGGAGAGGTTGAAGTAGACCGCCTGGTTTCTGATGTTCAGCTTTAACTTGCTGACACTGAAGACATTTGGACACATATTCTGCAATCTCTTTCTTCATTTTAGGCCACCAATAGGTTTGTTTCAAATCCCGATACATTTTATTATTACCCGGATGCATAGCAAATACGGATCTGTGGCCTTCATCTAAAACCCTCCTCTTTAGTTCTGGAATATCTGGGACACACATTCTGTTCCGAAATCTCAACACTTCATTCTCAATGCTAAACTCTGCTTTCGGACTTGTCTCAAATTCATCAATTACTTTCTTAAGGAATTCATCCTCCTTCTGTTTCTGTTTGATTTCATCGATGATTGCCGGCTCGGCTGTAATAGCGGCTATCAATCCGCCCTGTTCACACATTACCACTTCAATTTCAGACTTCTCAAAATCTTGCAAGATCTCTCTCTGTTCAGTAAGCAAACAAGCCATACTTCCCGTTGATTTTTTGCTCAAGGCATCAACAACTGTATTAGCTTTTCCGGGGTGATATTGAATCTCTAGATCATAATCTTTTATCAGTTCTAGCCATCTCCTCTGTCGCATATTCAACTCCTTCTGTGTGAAGAAGTATTTCAGACTTTTGTGATCCGTGTAGACTTCACACTTTGCTCCATACAGATAATGCCGCCAGATTTTCAAAGCAAAAACAACTGCGGCCAATTCTAGGTCATGTGTTGGATAATTCTTCTCATGTGGCCTCAACTGTCGGGAGGCGTAAGCAATAACCTTTCCGTTCTGCATTAACACACAACCCAAACCTTTATAAGACGCATCACTGAAAATTACAAAATTTTCCGTACCTGAAGGTAGTGTCAAAATTGGTGCAGTGGTCAATTTTGTTTTCAGTTCATGAAAGGCAGCTTCTCTTTCGTCGTTCCATTCAAATGGTTGCCCTTGCGTGTCAATTGGGTAAGAGGCACAGCTATTTCGAAAAGTCTTTCACAAATCTTCTGTAATAACCAGCTAAGCCCATGAAACTGCGGACCTCTGTTACATTGTCGGTGTAGGCCAATTCACAATTGCCTCTATTTTCTGTGGTCCACTGAAATTCCTTCCTTGTTGATCACATGCCCTAAGAAAACAACTTCATCCAACCAAAACTCACATTTCTTTAGTTTAGCAAATAATTTCCTTTCCCGAAGTATTTGTAGGACAGTTCTCAAATGATGTTCATGTTCAAGTCTATCTTTAGAATATATCAAAATGTCATCAATAAAAACCACAACAAATTCGTCAAGGTAGGTTTTAAAAATTCGGTTCATTAAGTCCATAAATGCTGCCGGAGCATTAGTCACTCCAAATGGCATAACAAGAAACTCAAAATGTCCATACCTCGTTCTGAATGCGGTTTTCTCAACATCTTCTGCCTTAACTTTCAGCTGATGATACCCGGATCTCAAATCAATCTTAGAAAACACCTGTGATCCCTGCAACTGGTCAAATAAGTCATCAATACGGGGTAGGGGATATTTGTTCTTTATTGTTACCTTGTTCAATTCCCGATAATCGATGCACAACGCAAAGTTCCATCCTTCTTTTTCACAAACAATACTGGTGCACCCCAAGGCGAAGTGCTAGGTCGAATAAACCCCTTGTCAAGCAGGTCTTGCAACTGTTCTTTCAATTCTTTCATTTCGGCAGTAGCCATTCTGTAGGGAGTCTTGGAAATAGGCTGGGTGCCTGGCACAGTTTCAATAGTGAAACTCTATCTCCCTGTCTACCAATTCCCCTGGTAATTCATTTGGAAACACATCTGGAAATTCTCTAACAATAGGGATACATTCAATTCAACATTCACAGATTGTTCAGACAACACATAGCACAAATAACCCTGGCACCCTTTCCTGATCAGTTTACATGCTTTCATTGCAGATATCAAATAAGGTGGAGGCACTACCCCATTACCCACAAACACAATCTCTTTATGTTCTGGTGGTTTAAACACAACCCGTTTTGTCACACAATCAATGGTGGCACAATATTTGGTCAACCAATCCATGCCCAAAATTACATCAAAATGCCTAAAGTTCAAGGGCAACAAATCTACATATAGGATAGCATCCTCAACACGCATATCACAAAACCGGTATATAGATTCACACAATACAGATTCCCCAGATGGAGCAGACACACATAGCAGATATGGCAGTAATTCTAGAGGTCTATTCAGTCTAGATGCAAATGCACATGTCACAAAAGAGTGTGTGGATCCGAGTCAATTAACACAAAAGCATCCTGATTACATATAGAAATAGTACCTGAGACAACTGCGTTGGCATTCCGTGTATCGCCCGGAACAAGCGCAAAAACTCTCCCTTGTCTCACGGTATCCCCGGTGGTAGCAGATCTCAAAGTATTTCCCGGCTTTGGGATCGATGCAGTGGAACTAGCAGCTAGCTTCCCACTGTTCTGATTACAATCTCGGGCCATATGCCCTTGTTTACCACATTTGAAACAGGCCCCTGACACACGGTAACAAACCCCACGGTGCTTTTGCTACAAATATTGCACATGGGAGCTGTGTCGGGAAGAATTCGAAGTATTTGAGGAGCCCGTGTTTTGCTTTTTCAAAAATTTCTTCTTTGAGAAGAAGCCTTGCCTTTTGTTGCCTTTCCAGTCAGTTGTTGGCTTAGCCTGTCTAGCTATGTTAGCCTCTGATATGATGGCCCTGTCTAGCACCCCAATGTAGGTTTCTAGCTTCAAGACATTCACTCTTTCTAAAATGTCGCTTCGAAGCCCACCTTCAAAATGCCTCGCTTTCTTATAGTCCGTATCAATCACATGTGGTGCAAACCTGGCCAATTCAGTGAATTTGGCCTCATACTCGGCTACAGTCATACTGTCTTGCCTAAGTTCCATGAACTCTGCTACTTTCCTATCCCGAACACACTGCGGGAAGTACTTGTCATAGAAAATTTCCAAAAATTTCACCCAGTCAACATCCTTTATGATTCTCACGCATTAACATCCACCATCTTCTTGCCTCGTCTTCTAGCATAAAAGTGGCTAGAAGCACTTTCTGTGTCTCCGAGCAAGGGAACACTTCAAACAATTTCTCAATGCCGAGAACCCATGCTTCGGCTTTTAACGGGTCTAATCCACCATGGAACTGTGGTGGTTTCATTTTCTTGAATTCTTTGGTGAGAGCTATTATCCGATCATCATTCTGATTATCTGGCACAGGTGGTGCCGGAGGTGGAGGTGGCGGATGTGGTTGCTGCCACTCCTGTTGCTGTCTCAAAGTTTCTGCCATTTCCTGTATCAGTCTTTCCATTCTGTCTATTCTGGCAGTAGAGGATTCCTCTATCTCATCACCTCTTGTTCTCACCATCTGATTAAACTTGCATTATACTTTATACAAAAGATACACAAGTATGCATATACTAAGAGCATACATATTCAAAAATTTGCAATGCAAGCAAATCACAAACTTATAGCACATAACGTTCATCAAAACATTTAAGCTATTCGATGCTTCATATTTATCACATGAATGCATCCTAGATCTTTTCTAGACGCTTATTGCTCTTTTGGACAAGTGTGTGAGTTATTAACTCGTGCTCTGATACCACTCTGTCATGACCCGAACCCGCCCCCGTGGGTTAAGGACATAACCGGCCAGTAATCATGAGATTACCTACGGCCTCAAACCAAACCAAACGTATTTTAACAGAGTTAATGGGGGCCAAACGGAAGCAATTTAAAACTTTGTCCATAGAGCTGTGCTTACATGGCACATCATAACAAACCATACATATGCATATTAATAACTCACAACAAAATATGTACTACAAAGGTTCTGTACATACAGGATCATATAAGTCTAAGTCAACCCATCAGAAACTATATACAACATATTCAAAGTCTTCGCCACATGACAAATATAAATACATAACAAAAGGGCGAAGACGGGTCTCGTGCGTGAGACACAAGGGCTGACTCTCAAAACCTTTGTTGTTCCACATAGACTTCACTGGGGCTGGGTTTGGACCTCTCTTGGCTCACCTACAAACACATGAATGAGCGTGAGCGAAAGCCCAGTGAATAATATCAATTAAAGAAGCTATACAGACGATATGTAGAACAACATGCTTCAAACGGCCTTAGGCCCAATTCATAATTCTATTTAACATATACACACTATTTAAGTCAAGTGACTGTGGTTCCAAACAAACTGGCCTTTGGCCCATTCAAACTTTCATTTGTGTCAAAACGGCCTTTGGCCCATTCAAATGACAAACTGGCCTTTGGCCCATTCATTCATGTCAAAACGGCCTCTGGCCCATTCATTCATGTCAAAACGGCCTCCGGCCCATTCATTCATGTCAAAACGGCCTTGGCCCATTCATTCATGTCAAAACGGCCTTCGGCCCATTCATTCATGTCAAAACGGCCTTCGGCCCATTCATTCATGTCAAAACGGCCTCTGGCCCATCCATTCATGTCAAAACGGCCTCCGGCCCATTCATTCATGTCAAAACGGCCTTTGGCCCATCCATTCATGTCAAAACGGCCTCTGGCCCATTCATTTATGTCAAAACGGCCCCGACCCATTCATTCATGTCAAAACGGCCTCTGGCCCATTCATTTATGTCAAAATGGCCTCTGGCCCATCCATTCATGTGAAAACGGCCTCTAACCCATTCATTCTATTATTCTGATCAGACTGGCGTCTGGCCCACTCATTTGGTATAATAAACATTGTCCACCAATCGAATCAATGAACTTATAAAACTTACATAGAAGTAAGCAATTGGGCAACAACATATTTCAGATATCTCTGTTAAGATATTACTCACAGTGATCGGTTGGTTGGTTTGCCCTGGAGCTCGACTCTACACATTCCATGAACACAAAAGGGTCATAAACAATTCAATCCGTTCTAAATTCACATTTTCCTCTTTAGGCTTCATTCTTTCCTCTTTAACTCAATTACAATGCTCAATGCATGCCTAAGAGTACTTGGAAGTGAAAGAGAATAGAAAATGAAACATAGAATGTCTTTTCAAAATTTCAGAAAACAGGGTCCCCGCTCGAGCGTGGACTTCCCCGCTAGAGCGGACCCTTAAGGTCTGCAAAAGTACTAGATATGTCAAATTTACGCTCGATCGCGAACTCTAGCGCTCAAGCGGAAGGCCTCTCTACATGGCTCCCCACTCGAGCGTGAACTTCCCCGCTCGAGCGGACTCCCTGTCTGTAGAAAATACTGGGAACACGAATTTCACGCTTGAGCGGCGGTTTCCCCGCTCGAGCGGGAATCAAAATTCTGGAAAATCCAAAACATGTTCTTGAGCTTCAATTCGACATTCAAAGGTTCTAGATGCATGCTTTTGGCTCAAACAGCACATATACATGTACTAACATGGTATAAACACCAAATCACAACATTATGAAGCTCAATTTCACAAGTTAATCACATGCATGTCCCAATTTACACCAAATCGTTACTAACATAATAATTTCATGCATTCAACACTTACATCCTTGTGAATTATATATGCATGTGGCAAGTTACTCTCATTCTCAACTTAGATGATGAAGAGAAGGTCAAAATAAGAGCTTTAATCAAAATCTCCCATGGATTATACATTTTGTGCTCAAACATGCTATCTCAAAACAATTCTTCACATGCATGTGCATATAGACTACCAAATCAACAAAACCAACTCAAATCATGTTAACTCTTACTCTTGATCACCCAACTAGCTTGAATACACAAAATCACAAGTTCAAACTTATGAACCAAGGGGTGATTACTCACCTAGGAGCTTAATCTTTACAATTTATGGTAAATTCTTGAGTGTGCCTTCAAGATCACCAGGCTTTGAGGCCAAAACTCCAATTTCCTTCACCCTCTCTCTCTCTAGCCGACCCTCTCCTTTTCCTTAGAGTTTATAATCAGCCAAGTCAAGCTAAAAAAGAGAAATTGAGCGTGTAGTGCTCATATAAAAGCCCCTCTTGTTATATTATTTTAATATATAATAATAGAGCACTAATTCACTAATTAAATCAATTTAATCTGATCCGAATCAATTTCCAATTAAATTTCACCGTAGGCTCTAAAAATTACGCCAATCATAAAGGCGCAGTCAATTTCGGGTTCCGTGGCCGATAAGGCCTTCAATTTAATTTCCAAAGCAGATAATCAAATAGATATTCCTACGGTGAACAGATAGAAATTCAAAACCACATATTTTCACATAATGGCACTCAAAATCATCTCAATCGCATACTCACATTTATAATAAGGACCAATTAACATAAAACGAAACAGGGTTATCACAGGACTCCTGTCACGGTTCTAAATCTAATCTCACAAAGTGCAATGTGAAACTGTTAAACACCAAAGAGTCCAATCCGGCAAATCATTTTGGAAAATTGATTTTAAATGAAATAATGCCAAAATTGGACTGCTTTGCCAGATTACAGAGCCGCCACCTAAATATTTTATTTTTGGGAAATTTAGGAAATCCTGACTCGTGCCAAGGCCACGTGTCCGTCATCACCAAAGTTGCCTCGGCTCGAGAACTTGGGTACGAGAGGTGAAGGTCCTGAAATAAGCACCCCCGCTCGCCCGATCAAAAGATCGGCCTCTACTAATCATGATATGTTGTTTTATAAACCTCATGTGTTCTTGTTCTGATTATTTAGCTAACTTTACTACGTGACGCGCACAAGCAAGTATAGACTAAGTCGAAAGACTTGGAACAATTCAACTCATGTTTGCTTTCGAAAATGGTTTGAATTTGCCACCCTCAAGTGGGCTAAAATGCGGATTTACCATCAAACATGATGGGCTTAAAACATGATTTGCCACTTCGCAAAGTGGGCTTAAAACTCACACTCGTTGAATTGTTCCAATTCAAGCAACAAGCCTTCATCCATAGGCATTCATGCAGTTTATCATTTAAGTAAATAGCCTCATGGCAAGCATGCTGTCATGGCAACACGACAATCACACTCATGCAAGTATGCTAAAGCATAAAACTCACAGAGTACTCCCAGCCAAAACAAAAACTAGTTAGAAATATGCATGATCCTAACTATACAAGATGCCTAATGCAACACATGCAATATGCAATTAATAGGCTCAGCTACTAATATGGCATTTGCAACACTTTCATAGCATGCTTTGAAACACGTATTCAAATAAGTGTATTGAAATTACAATGCAGTTTGAATGATGCTCCGAGCCTCGGTGCATGCAAGACAAATGAATGATGCAAACATGCAAGCATAAGGTATGCTAATTGAAACATGATCCCTAATCTAACCATTGAAAGCGAATAAATAAAAAGGAGAAAGACGTGGGGTTGAAAGACATGCACACACGCACGCACACTTATTACAACATTGCTCCCTCGTGAAGGAGGGTCCGAATGAATAAGCTAAGCTACACTAAGCTAAGCTATTACAAACCAAAACTAATTAACTATTCTAAGCTAACTATTACAACATTTGAAATAAATTAACTAACTATTCTAAGCTAGCTAAAATATTACAAAATGAATTAAGCTAATTAACTACAACACTTGTATGAATGAAATAGCTAACTTATTCTAAGTTAACAAAAGTGACTAAATTGCCTCGAGGGCGAGGGACGCATGCATGCTCGGTTGCTCCACCCGAAAATGCCATTGCCTTGCCATTGGATGCCTCTGTTTGCACCCGTTTTGATCACTGAAAATTGTGCCAACTTCCAGAATGCCTCTGCTCCAACACAAGAACACCTTTGTGCAAAAATTCACTGGTGGCCGGTCAACTACAAAAAGTGGCTGTCGGCCACCCCTTTTTCTGGACTTCTCCTTTTGCTGCAACAGAGAGCAAACAGTGGCAAAGCAATGCATTTTCAAGAAATGTGTGTACCGCTACCCTCCTTATCATCTTTCAAGCTCAAAGGAGTATAGTTCTTGGCTCTCAAGCCACCAACCAATCATTTTCAATGCATGATGGCTAGAGAACCAAGCTTGTACAAGGTCAATGAATGCACAAACAAGACAAAAATAACCACCACCCTATCATACGTGATCAAGGGTGATGGTGACCAAGAAAAGTGGCACGTTTCATCACTTTGAGTATGAAACATCCCATTTTTTTTGTGTTCGGATTAACGTCCAATCCGAACACATGCAATGCAACACAAAGATGCTTAATCTTGCCTCTTTTACTTTGTTCATTTTATTTACACATTTTAGATTACTAATCCATTCTTTAATCGATTGGTCCAAAGAGTGAGTGTCCTCTAATGGAAAGAGGGCTTAAACCACAAGTACATTGAGCATAAAAGAGGCCTCATGCTGTTGGTAATGAACTCCTGAAGGAATTAAACCATTAGGCATGAGGATCTCAATTCCACACTCAAGCCAACAAGGGATTCGAAATCACTTTCAAAACAAATGAAAGAGTTAAGAATGGAGTAAGAATGGAGGGAGATTTGAGAGATTTCAGTGCCGAAATGGAGTGCAAAATGGCATTAAAACATGCAAGCAACTCATGCAATACATGCTAAAAAGTCTAACTCACTAAGCTAGTGAAAGAGCTTACACTACAACCATACAATACAAGCCTCAAAGGGCCAACTCAACTCAAAATACAGTTAAAACAAGTCAAAGTAGTGACTAAATCATGTTGAGATTGAGGTACAAAATGCTAGAAAAACATGCTCACATGTTAGCTTGCAAACAAGACTCAAGTCATAACTCTCAAAAGCAATGAAAGAGTAAAATAAATAAGCATGTGACAGAGCTATATACACTGAAATTACATGTTAAAAGACACTACAACAAGCAATCATTCTAAGCAAAACATGTTAGAGGCCTGAAATGCCAAGCTAAAGAAGCCATTTGCACTACAACTATGCAAAACAAGGCTCACATGACCAAAACAGCCCAAAATAGAGCTAAATCATGCCAAATTAGAGGCAAACACATGCTGGAAATAAGCTAAGCTAAGCCACAAAAGCATGCTACCATGTGATGCTAACTAGGCATGGAAGTGAGACACAAGAAAGGGAGGCTAAACCCTCAATTTTTGGACTTCAAAACATACTTTTTACCACTGAAATGACTCTGAATTTCAGTGGTTTAAAGGCCCAAAAAGTTTGAATTTAATATGCTAAAAGATGGTGTAAAGGCTCACACAAATAGGCAACAAGAAAGGTAGACAACCCCTTAGCACAAAATGGGCTCAAACCACCATTTTTAGGACTGAAAAACAGAGGTTTTTATAGTTGAAAACCAGCTCAAAAACAGTGTCAAAAGATGGCAAAACAAGTATGGAAATTAAGCTAGCAAAGAGAAATTTCTACCTCTTGAAGGGAAGACACAACTTAAGCAACAATCTGAGCTTAAACCACCTTCTAGAGCTCAAAGGAAGCTCCAAGAGAGCTTCAAGCAACCTCAGCCCAAAGATGAACCACTTTGATCAAGGATGTCTAGGCAAAAGAGAGGTGTATCTCTACTTGTATGCACAAAAGGGCAAGAGAGAGAGAGAAATCTAGAGAGAGAGGATTTTTAAAAGGAGAGGCTCCCAAAATTTGCCAACCTTGCAATATGAGAGATATGGCCAGTATATATAGAAATACAAGAGCTCAAGTCAAAAATATCAATTCAGAAATATCTGGAGTAGTGTGGGAGATAGCTGGAGGATAATATCTGGAAAATTTGAGCTTTTTTCACTAGTGGCCAACGGCCAAAAGTAGTGGCCGGTCGTCCACTTGTAGTGGTCGGTCGGCCACTAATGGTGGCCGATCGGGCACCAAAAATCTACTTCCAGGCCCGACTTCAAACGGGCATATCTCTTTCATCTGGACTCCTTTGCAGGTCATTCTTGTGCCTAAATTGAAGCCCCGAAAGCCTTATTTCTAATGATGGAAGCATCACATAAAAATTCCAAGTGTACCAAGAGATATCCCTCTTTTAGTGAAGACTGCTCAGTTTCGGTCCGACCGGATTGATTCCTAACTTCAACCAGCCATATCTCCCTCATCTGGCCTCGGCTTGAGGATATTCTTGAATGTAAAATGAAGCCCCGGAAGTCCACTTTCCAACAATGGAGGCCACATAGTTGAAATCCAAGTGTACAAATGGATAGGCCCGATTTAGCAAGGGCTGCTCGACTCTCTCTTAACGATTCATGCCCATCTTCTTCCCCAACTTGGTTTCTTCTCTCTCCTCCAATTTTCTTCAACTCCAAACCTCTAAACAAGATGTTTTAAAGATTTTCTTCAAAGAGTTCACCTCTCTTTCATTCATTTCTACTTCGTCCTTGCTCGGTTTATCGAAAAGCGCGACATTTAACGAAATGCGAGCCTTGGAACATCGTAGGAACTCTTTTTCAAAAATATTTTGAAAGAGAGGGTTTTAAGGTCTAAAATCATTTTGATTAATTTTGGTCCAAAAAGGGGTATCAGGTTAAGATTTGACGCTCTCCTTGCTGAAGAAATCGAACCTTTTGCACTGCACCACTTTCATCACCAAGTAAACAATCAGTAGCGCCTAAGTCTTAAGGGCGGTCAAAAATGGGGTTTCTACAGTTGCCCCTCTTTGATAGAGCTCAGAGTCATGAAATGACGTGAGTGAATGTCAAAGCCTGGAGACGACCCATTTTTGACAAGGCCAAAGACTTGGACAAATGAGCAAACAAAACGAAGAACGGTTGCGCCCTCAGGTTGCTTACGTATCCATTTGCAAGGAATCAAACCAGCGTAGTTTAGGAGTAGGATGCAAAATGATACACAATATAACAAAACAATATAGACGATATGCAATGCAACGAAACATTGCACATGATATACAATTGTGGGAGCCGAATTTAATTGGATCAATAGGGACGAATGGACGAGTCCGGTCCGGGACATAATCTTTATTCGGCATTGATCCTAGTCAATTGAAGAGCCGAATAAAATAATAGTCTTTCCAATCAGTAGAACAAAGGCCGAGTAGAAGTGCATGTAAAGGATTGAGGATGGGCTTGGCCCTAGGGCCCAAAGAGAATAATATAACTATAGGATCATCAGTCAGAGAAAGGCATGTGAGAACCATTACGCTTAACTTAGAATACAAGTAATCCAGAGTGTAGAGACTGACTTGCCTGTCGGAGTGCTATTTCCGGCACCCCCGACCGGAGTGTTTATTCCTTTTCAAGTGACTAGCTGAGGATCACGAGCGTCCCCCAGGATCGGAGGAGTATTTCCAAACCACTTCCCCACAATTGGCGTCGTCTGTGGGAATACTCAAGCACATCCATGGCGAGCGTGACAGAAGATCCTCCGGCAGTCATTGTCAACCCTACACCGCAAGATGAAACCACTCCAAGCAACATGCTTGGGCCAGAGAATATTACCTCAAGAAGGGCCTTGAACTTCGGTTCACTCTCGACATCAGCACAAGAGGCAATGTAAGCGATTATGGAGCAAGTAAAGCAAAACGAACAGAGGTTGGAGAACATGATCGCTGAGAATGAACGTCTCTGTCAGGATTTGGCCTTGGAAGTAGCGAAGTCCAAACAAGCTGTACGCCAAGATCTAGAAGGACCTCTGAGGGCAGGTGGTCGACGACCTCGAGCCCGACAACAGGACACTGACAGTGGCTCTGACTCATTATCCCCGGAGCCCAAAAAGAAGGGTCGACTCGAAGCTACCAGTTCTTCTGAAGAGAGTGTACGTATAAGGCATAAGCAAAGAAGAAACAGTTCAGACGAAGAAGACTAGCATGATCCCTTTGTATGACGAATCGCAAGGGCAGTCCTGCCCAAAAAGTTGAAAGCTCCATCGTTCACTCTCTATGATGGAAAATCAGACCCCACCGATCACATCCGTCACTACAAGCAAGCCATGACATTGCATGCAGACGACGAGGCCCTCATGTGCCGAATATTTCCCAGCAGTTTGGGACCATTGGCTATCAGGTGGTATTATAAACTGGAGCTAGCTTCGATCAAGAGCTTCAATCAATTACAGAAATCCTTCAGGGCCAGATTCATCACCAATGAGGTCCAACCGAAACAAGCTGACTCTCTCTGGGCAATGCAGATCCAGCCAAGAGAAACACTAAGAGCGTATTCGGTACACTACTGGGAGTGTTTTAATCTTGTTGATGATTCTTGCAATGACTCCATGGCCATCACCGTCTTCAAAATGGGTTTGCATCCTGACAGTGCTCTCCGCAGCTCCTTAACTAGAAGACCCCCCAAAACAGTCTGGTCGTTGATGAAGAAAGTTGAGGAATACTGCAAAGTGGAGGATGACGCCTTGCGGGCTAAAGCCGAAACGTGGCCAACAAGACGGCCCCTTCTGAAATTGCTCAGCCGATAAGTTCCGTACCACCTTAGAGCCCCGAACCGCAGCATCGGGCTAAACAGGACAAGAGACGGGATGCTCGCTGATTGAGCGACCAATGCCCCCACCGAGCAAATGAACAACTGCAAGTCGATGGCAGGTGCACAAGGCGCGCCGACAAGAAATACACAGAGTTGTCAGAGCCGATCAGCGCGGTTATGTCCAAAGTCCAACACCTTCCGTTCTTCAAATGGTCGTCCAAAATGGTGGGACCTCCCGAAACGAGAAGACGGGATAGGCGGTGCGAGTATCACAAGGATCACGGCGATGATATTGAGAGTTGTTACGCATTGAAGGATCACCTGGAGGAATTGGTATAAGATGGTTAGCTACAACAATACATCTGAAAAGGCAACTAAACCAAAGCAATAGCCTTAAGACAGGATTCTCCTCCACTCGGCGTGATCCACATGATATACAGCCTGCCAATGTCATCCGCGGTGCATACGATTCAGTCGAATCCCGACCCTCAAAATCAACTCACTCCGACTAAACGGCCCCATGAAGCTGCGAGCATTGCTTTTGATGATTCAGATTTGGCCGGAGTGACACTTCCCCACATCGATCCCTTGGTGATCGAGTTACGCGTAAACCGATTCACCGTTGAGCGCGTACTCATTGATCCGGGAAGTACATCGGAAGTTATGTATTACAAGACATTCACCAAACTCGGCTTCTCTGAATCGGATCTCTCTCCCGCTCTTTATCCACTATTCGGCTTCAATGCCAATCCAGAATACCCGTTGGGAAAAATCAAACTACCCGTCCGAGCAGGCTCCCGAACAGTGGATGTGGAATTCTTGGTCGTCCAGCTGCCATCGCCGTATAATCTCATCATGGGGCAAACTTGGTTGCATACTATGCAGGCCGCGCCAAGCACCTATCATCAGCTGCTACGCTTCCTGACAGAACGCGGCATTGAGCAAATCCGTGGCTCTCAGAAGTCAGCACAAGTATGCTATCTCCTTGCTGGAAAGACGCCAAAGGAATTGCAAGTGAATTCTATTGAGGTGTCGGATCGAGAGAGCCTTGACGATGTTGGGCGGCTCCTAAGTGAAAAGGCCACGGAAGCTCTAGATCGAGTCGAAATCGACGGAAACCCAGACAGGTTCTTCATGGTCGGCGCCTCCCTGAATCAAGCCGACAGGCAGCAGCTAATTTCCTTCCTACTTAGCAACCTTGATGTCTTTGTGTAGACTCCATACGAGATGCCGGGTATAGATCCGTCTATCTCACAGCACCGTTTAAATGTTGACCCTAAATGCAAGCCGATCATTCAGAAAAGCCGGCGGTCAGCCGCAGAACATACTGCCGCCGTTGTTGAGGAGGTTGACAGGTTGCTCGATGCCAGGGTAATCAGGGAAGTGACCTACCCTACATGGCTCTCTAATATTGTGGTTGTGAAGAAGAAAAATGGGACTTGGCAAGTGTGCGTTGATTTCACGGACCTAAACAAAGCTTGCCCCCAGGATTGTTTTCCCCTACCCAGAATTGACCAAGTTGTAGATGCGACGGCACGCCATCAACGTATGAGCTTCCTCGATGCTTGCAGAGGCTACCATCAAATCACCATGCATTTTGAGGACCATGACAAAACTGCATTCCTCACCCCAAGAGGAACCTACTGCTATAAGGTTATGCCTTTTGGGCAGGAGAATGCGGGGGCAACTTACCAAAGACTAGTCACTGCCATGTTCAAGGAGCAACTCGGCCAGACTATGGAAGTATACATTGATGACATGGTGGTCAAGTCCAAAGAAGAGCAAACTCATCTAGCCGATCTGGAAGAGACATTCGGCATTTTACGCAAATACAAAATGAAGCTGAACGCTTCAAAATGTGCGTTTGGGATCGGCTCTGGCAAATTCTTGGGTTATATTGTCAACCACCGAGGAATCGAAGCCAACCCGAGGCAAATCACAGCAATCTTAGAGCTCGACTCCCCTCGTTCAGTGAAAGAGGTTCAAAAATTGATGGAGATGGCCGCCGCACTCAATAGGTTTATCAATCAGTCCACAAATCGCTGCCGACAATTCTTTCATACACTACAGCAGGGCAAGGCTTTCGAATGGTCCGCTGACTACGAAGCTGCTTTCAACGACCTCAAGACCTACCTCCGATTAGTTCCACTCTTGACAACACCTTCAGCAGGCGACCCGCTCATTTTGTATCTGGCAGTTTCCGACCGGGCCGTTAGCGCTGTACTGATAAAGGAAGAGCTGGGGGAGCAGCGGCTAGTGTATTATGTGAGCAAGGCAATGGTTGACGCCAAAACACGCTACCTTCCATTGGAAAAACTCATCCTAGCCCTAGTCATGGCGGCAAGAAAACTAATGCATTACTTCCAAGGGCATAGCATTGGGGCGCTAACAGATTATCCCCTCCGATCAGTACTACGTAGTACAGAAGCATCAGGACGTGTTTCAAAGTGGGCTCTTGAACTCGGCCATTACGATATTCAGTTTCTACCTAGAACCTCAATCAAGGGACAGGTGCTTGCTGACTTTGTCCCCGAATTCACTGGGGGTCTTGCCGACTTCAAGTCTGATGAAATTCGACCAAAGCCGAACTGGAGAATTTATGTTGGGGACATTTGGCAGTTGCACTGTGATGGATCATCCAATCAACGGGGCAGCGGAGTCGGAGTAGTAATCATGGCTCCCGGCGGTGCAATAATTGAGCAGGCCGTCAAGCTCGGCTTCGAAGCATCAAATAACGAAGCCGAATACGAAGCCCTTCTAACCGGTTTGCGGAATGCTCATCTTCTGGGTGCTCGGCGTTTGCTTGTATTTTGCGATTCAAAATTGGTGATCAATCAGCTAAAGGGGGAGTACGCGGCAAGAAACGACCGTATAGCGGCTTACATGAAAACGGCTAACTCCTTACTGGAAAAATTTGACCATCACGAATTGAATAAGATAACACGTGATCAGAACACACAGGCAGATGCCCTGGCTTGCCTAGCCTCCGCCATTAACTCAGAGATTAAACGAACCATCTGTAGACACCCCATTTTTGATCGACCTTAAAACTCAGACGTTATCAATTGAGCGCTCGGTGATGACCCATGTTGTGCTCGTTCTGAGGTTACAGAGTCTCGGCTGAGAGCCTTGCCTCCGAACCTCGGGACTCTTTTGTGCTTTGCCTCGGTTTGCGAACCAGGTTTTGTTTTCTCTTCCTGAAGGGAGGGAGAGGTCTTGTAGACCATCTCTCAGTGGCCATAGGCTACTTTTCATGGTCGCAGACCACTGTTCCCATTTGGAGACCAGTTTTCGATTTTCGGAGACGTCGGCCGTGCGCTTTGGTTCGGGATCGCTTAACTTTCTCTGTTTGCTCCGGTTTTTGGCACACACCTTGTTTCCTCTCTCTAGAGGGACACTGTGGTCCGGGAGACCACCTTCGTGGTCGCACGCCATTTTCGCTGCTTAACAGTCAGTTTTCGGGGCACCCTGCGCGTTTTGGCCCCCGAACCCTCGTTTTGCATCCGTCTTGGTTCATTTTGGCATGGACCCTATTTTCTTTTTGGAAGGTGGACTAGGGTGGGAGACCACCTTTTCTTCTTGGAGACCACCTTTTCTTTGCCGGCCAATTTTCTGATAGGAGGCTGGTCTCCCTCCTTTTTGGGCCACAATTGCTGGTCTCCCACCACACCACTAGCTTGCATTCAGTTGGGAGACCACCAAATGGGGCTGCTGACCACTTTTTGTTGAGTTGACCCTTTTGACTTGGTCGGCCGACCAGAAAAAGTGGTCGGCCGACCACCTAAACCATTTGAACCTGGTCGGCCAGCTCTCACCTTTTCTGTCTCTGTGAGTGTGTGCCAGCTGTGCCAGCTGGAAGGCACAGAAGGGATCCTCCATACACGTGTATGAAGGATCTTCAAACTTGTTTTTTAGCTTCTTGGAGAAGCTTTGGACCTCTTTGGCTATAAGAGAGACCCTCTCTGTGATGACCCAGAATTTCTCCTTCCGCTCGAGTGGGTCTCCAGGATGAGTTGTATTTCTGAGGCATGTGGACTCATTTTTGACATCCTATTAGTGTATTTGGAGCGTCTTTATTTTAATTTGGGATTCTAGTTGAGGTGGTAATATGTTGGTAAAGTATGATTGAACCAAAGAATTTAATTCGGATAGTTATTTTACGAATAGCTTCCACTCTTTTTCCCTTTTCTTTTTCCACACTTTGAATTTGGATGTGAGGTTAGAACCATTGGAAAGCTTATTTCCGGGGCTTCAATTTGGACACAAGAATGACCTAAAACGGAGTCCGGATGGGAGAGTTACACCTATTTGAAGTTTTGGAATCTGTGCTGGAACAGGTCCGCTCGAGCGAGCATATGGACGCTCGAGCGAGGTTTTCGGGACAGCAGCTTTAAAATCGAGATTTTTGATCATTTATTGATATTTTCTTTTCCCCTCTCCTTTCCCCTTCTCCTAAGTCCGAAACCCTAGCTCCAAACCCTTGAATTCCTTTACTTTGATCAACAACCCACCATGATTCTTGTATCAAGGATGAAGAACAAGAGGAGATGAACATTTTCAACCGATTGGAATTCGAGATTGCGTAGGATTCTTCTCTAGGTTTGGTTTCTTGCTTGGTTCTTGAGGTAGGGATTCTCCTTGCTTTTTTTCAATACTTCATCTATAGATAGACATGTGGTAATTTTTGTATTGCATGAAAACTATATCATGTTGGATTTTTGTATAAATTCATGAGGTTGAACTTTGGGTTGGTTGTTGGTTTTAGATCCATGATTATTAGATGTGTTTTGGGGCTAATTGGGTGTTAATTAGCTAGTTGTTGTTGAAAGGAGAGGAAACCCTAATATTTATTGATTTAATAATTTAATAGAGGGGTTTGATCTTTGGGTAAATACTTGGGTATTCTGGATTAATGGAAGCCATTGTTGGTTATTTTAGATGATTGAGGCCTTTTGTTCAATATTGAGAAAGAGGGAGGAAAACCCTAATTTAATGGTTATGATTTAATTTATATAATTAAATTGGAATGACTTTGAAAAGAATGTGGTTGATAAAAATGAGTTTTGGCTCTATTGCCTTTGGATTTGATTTTGTGGAAACAAAAGGGATGAAGTTGGTTTTGAAAATAAAAGGAAGTGGGATTGGTTTTGTGGAATGGGAAAAGTACTTTGGAATGGGTATGAATGTTGGATTGTTGTATCTTATACTACTATGTTAGTATTAGTGATAAGTTGATAATCTCATGACAATTGAGTATGTTTATAGATGTACAATATACCTGCATCTAGAGGTTTTGTCCTTGGTCATCGGTGGAGGATGACACGGTTGCGTTGAACTGTTGTGTATACATTACACTATTGATTGATTGTGTATATGACGTTGTGTTTATATGCATTACTTGTGTATGGGAGGAGATAGGGGATGTACTCCACGGTTTAGGGGAAGATAGGGGATGTACCTCTAAACCGGTTAATGATTATGGGAAGATAGGGGATGGACCCAGGGTTGCTGCTTATATGCGCGCCTATTGCAGAGATACAGCTCATATGCTTATCTATAGAAGTGTGATACAGCTCATATGCTTGTCCACCGAAGTGTTTGTTTATTTGATATGATATATCGCCAAAATGTGTATCAGTTGGGAAGTATGGAAGTGAGTTTGATTGTGATTGTTACGATACCAACATGTGTATTCGTTATGTTATCATATATGTTTAACTTGATTTGTTATCCCTGTTGAATTTGGAAATATTGTTAATGAGAGATGGAACCCTTGTTGAGTTATTTGGCCAGGTTCTGAGCCATAATTGGAAGGTGAATTGTGCCATAGACTATGTGTCATAGGCAATGTAGACATTCGTGTCATGAAATTGTAATTGGATTATCTTGTGTTAATCATGTATTAGTTGCTACCCCTTTGTCTTTTAGAAGTGTAAAGAGAATCAAACATTTTAGAAATATGTTCTAGAAAGGCACATCTGTTGTATGTGTGGAAATTGGAGAATAGTAGTGGTCTTAGTGAATTTATTTCCTAAGTAGTTGCTTATGTATAAAAGATTGGGAACGGGGTTAATGAAAGGAAAAAAGGAAAGATGAATCGCTTATAGCGTTGAATGAAATAGTTGTTTTTGAGAAAAGTTTATATATATTTATATATATATATTTTGTCTAAACTGTCACATTACTATTCTAGTATAAGAATGAGTGTGCATGATCATAGCTATCTGTACTGTTGTTATTGTTAAGGATCAAGTTGAGATCCCTACTGGACTATATGTTCATCCCACGTTGTTGAATCTTTTTCAGGTGTTTAGCAGGTTGAGCTGCAAGATTTGGATCTACTTATTTGTTGGCCACGGGGCCTCTTTCTTGTTGGCGGAACGCCATATGTGTAAAAGGGTTACACCCTTCAGTTGTTTATTTAAAAGTTGTAAGCCTAAGGGCAATTTATTAGTATGTCCATGAAACATTTACTTGTATACGAATGAGAGTACTGATATCCATTGCTATGGGTTGAATGTATGAGTTTATTTCCGCATATTATCTCTGAAATTGAATTAAGCTAATGAACTTGGTAATGACCTCGAGTAATAAAAAGTGGGGCGTGACAACTTGGTATCAGAGCTACCGGGTTTGAATACCTTGAGCTCGTGGGAAGTGATTTTTATCACAGTGGGTTTACTACGTATAGTGAGGACGTTGCATATAGTTAACATGAATATTAGGACTTATGTGTTGCATTTATGTGAGCATGGGATTCAGTCTCCTGGATAGTATTCATAACCGGTGAACTTGCTTTGAGGTCCTTTTGGAAACACGCCTGATCAACGTGGTTTCTGATAGGAATTCCTTGAGAGTTCCGGGATGAGTGGCTATCTTTGTGAACTTGATTCGATTATGTGGTTACATGTTTAGATGTTTATATGCAGTAGAGATGTAAAGTTTGAGGCTAAGTGTGTCTTGTGACTTACCAATGTTAGGGTGTGCCTCGGAGAAGGCTATTGTGTTGACACTAAATGTATTTTAATTGGTGCTTTATAGGATGTCTACACGAGGGAGTAGAGGTCGGTTGAGTTGTAGGAACGCCTGAAGAGGCACAGCAGTTCCTTTAGTACCTGCCGTTGCAGCATCGGCTGTCGGCGAGGATGTCGCACATGAGATTGTGAGAGCAGTGCAAGACGCCCTAGCTCATACTGAGGGCGGCAGAGGGCATGCTCTCAAGCTTACTAAGGAGTTCTTTCGCTCCGGTCCACCTGAGTTTGTGGGGGAGGCTAAACCGTTGGAAGCAGAGAGTTAGTTAGAGCAGATTACCAAGACTCTTGACATGCTTAGAGTCGAAGATGAGGAGTTGAGGGTTTCTTTGGCGACCTTTCAGTTGAAGAGTGATGTGAGTTATCGGTGGAAGAATGCTAAGAATAATGTGGGTGGCTCGTGGGTTGCTTTTACCGAGGCCTTTTGGGCCAAGTATTTCCCTCCTTCTGCTCGAGAAAGGTTGAGGGAACAGTTTTTGGAGTTGCGTCAGGATGACACTCCTGTGGCACAGTTTGAGATACGGTTTGGTAGTTTGTCGAGGTTTGCTCCAGAGTTGGTGACAACAGAGGAGCGTCGTTGTTTTGAGTTCGAAAAGCGGTTGTGTTCCGATATTCGGGAGAAGGTAGCTGGATCCTTGTGGAAGGATTATTATACTTTAGTTGAGGCAGCGGCCCATGTAGAGGCCTTGATTGCTAGTGGTGATGGGGTTAAGGAGGAGACCATCTCGGTCAGTCATGCGGTTCCTAAGCGCTTTAGGCTCAGTAAGGGGTGGGGGCGGAAACATGCTCAGTCGGGAGCTGGTTCCTTTTCTTCGCCAGGGGTTTCGGATCCTTCTGTTGGGGGTTCCGGGGAGGTGCAGGTTTTAGACCAGTCTCGGAGTAGAGGGCCTGGTGGTTGTTTTGTTTGTGGTCAGCTGGGCCATGGTAGACGTTCTTGTCCTTTGCGTGCAAATTCTTCAGGGGTATAGTCAGACTCAGTCGTACCCATCCAGTCGGGGGCGTTATCGGTACCAGAAACAGGCAGGCCAGGCTTCGGGAGCCTCGCGAGGGGCGACTTATTAGTTAGTCCTATAGTGTTACCTTGGCCGGTGGTGTATCATGTTTATTGATTTTGTTATGGACCGGTATACCGTTGGATGCTGAGGCACCATGTTTATGTATTGCATTTATATGCATAGTATTGTTTGTTTAATCCTCATGTATTGGGGAGTATGTATGGAATTTTGAACTCTCTATTTTATGTATCGAGAAGTTGTTAATGGGGTCAATGATCCTAGTGTTGTTGCTTGCTTGGTACTGTATGTTGAGATAATCTTGTGGCGGCCTGTGGGCCCTGTTCACTTTTGAGATTAATTGTTGAGAGCGGGAATCCATGGGTGTATGGGTTAGACGTGATGGTTTCGAGAGTTGTGTGGTATCAGCAAGGTTATGTGAGATTTGTATCTCGGGTTAGCGGGAATGGTACCTGTTTGTTGGTTTGTGTCTTGGGCTTTGCTAGTTAGCGAGTCTGTAGTGACCCCATCGGTTGTATGGGGGTAGTGTTCGTGTTGTGATTGGTTATCAATTGTGGAGTATGGTTTGTGAGTGAATGCTGGCAGCGTTTGTGTTCTAGAATAACGAGAATAACGTTGGTCAAATTGTCCTTCGTGATTGGGTTGGTATGATTAAGGTTGACCTTGTCGATTTTGAGTTGAGGGGATGAGCAGGCTTGTTGTGTGGCCATAGAGGGTGGTGATACCCTTAGGCACAGTGTTGATGCGGTTTAATTTGAGGAGATCCAGTGAGATTCCAAAATTTGGGGATTTATGTAGAGAACTCCGTGTTTGGGGTTAGTAATTTGAGTGGCACATCAGTGTGTGGATTACTGAGTGTGGGGTTTGTTGAGTTGATTAATCAGCTTATTGGTATTGTGTTTTGGGTTGACATTGATCACCTTGAGGATAGTCTTGATTGTTGTAGACCTTGCGAGTGGCTTAGGTATAACTGAAATTAAGTCATTTATGTTGACTGTTGAATTAATACAGAACATTACTTGTATTGATTATGTGTTGTATATGGCAATCGTGTGTTTCATTGCATATGCATGTTGTTTGGAGAAGATAGGGGATGAACTCCATTAGCATTACTTTTATGTGTGCTTATATTTGTTGGGAGGAGATAGGGGATGAACTCCATTAGCATCACTTATGTGTGTGTGCTTATTGATAATAGAAATATTTCTATTTGTTGTTGATATGATACATCACTACAATGTGTGTCTATTGAAAGAATGATATAGCTAATATGCTTATCTGTGGTGAAGGAGGCGGGAGGAAATTGCAAAACCATGAATTTCTTATGCCTTGTGTTTTGATAGCACTGTTGTTATTTCTATTAACTATCATTATAGAAATGTTATGTTTGTGTTGGTTTTGGCATCACCGTATGAGTGATGGATGTTGCTAGTGCTATTTTGGAAAGAAATGGAAAACAAAATTTTTTCATAGTGTTTGGGCCACCTAAGGGCATTGTTGAGAGATTGATTTAATTCAAAGGTTTTGAGGAATTTCAAATGAATGATTTTTGGCAAATGAACGGTGGATGATTATGTGTTTTGGATAACATCGTATTGGTGAAAAATGTTTACAAAACTTTTGAGTTTCGCATGGAAAATGCAAGGTTTATTTCGTAATGTCAACATTGAAAATTTGACTATCTTTGAGAAATGTCTCTTGAGCAAGAAAATGTTTTCGTAATAATTACTCAAAAGATTTGCTTTGGTTGCGTTGTTGAGAATTATGTGGTTGAGTAGTGACTTAGCTTGAATCGCTAGTCAGTTGTTAGTAATTGTTTCAGGGAAGGTTTGAATTTTGTTGAGACGGTCACGTCTAGAGTGTCGTCGTTTGGAACGCGTTCCCTTGGTTAGTCTCTTCCTTGGTAAGAGTGGATTAAAGGTTTGTAGTGAGAGTAGTTTCTTTCCTAGTACTCGGGTGTTGGTGTTGTGTGATCGGTTGGCCTTGTGTTTTGGCGCATCCTCAATTTCGAGGACGAAATTTTTTTTTTAGGAGGGGAGGGTGTGATGACCCAGAATTTCTCCTTCCGCTCGAGTGGGTCTCCAGGATGAGTTGTATTTCTGAGGCATGTGGACTCATTTTTGACATCCTATTAGTGTATTTGGAGCGTCTTTATTTTAATTTGGGATTCTAGTTGAGGTGGTAATATGTTGGTAAAGTATGATTGAACCAAAGAATTTAATTCGGATAGTTATTTTACGAATAGCTTCCACTCTTTTTCCCTTTTCTTTTTCCACACTTTGAATTTGGATGTGAGGTTAGAACCATTGGAAAGCTTATTTCCGGGGCTTCAATTTGGACACAAGAATGACCTAAAACGGAGTCCGGATGGGAGAGTTACACCTATTTGAAGTTTTGGAATCTGTGCTGGAACAGGTCCGCTCGAGCGAGCATATGGACGCTCGAGCGAGGTTTTCGGGACAGCAGCTTTAAAATCGAGATTTTTGATCATTTATTGATATTTTCTTTTCCCCTCTCCTTTCCCCTTCTCCTAAGTCCGAAACCCTAGCTCCAAACCCTTGAATTCCTTTACTTTGATCAACAACCCACCATGATTCTTGTATCAAGGATGAAGAACAAGAGGAGATGAACATTTTCAACCGATTGGAATTCGAGATTGCGTAGGATTCTTCTCTAGGTTTGGTTTCTTGCTTGGTTCTTGAGGTAGGGATTCTCCTTGCTTTTTTTCAATACTTCATCTATAGATAGACATGTGGTAATTTTTGTATTGCATGAAAACTATATCATGTTGGATTTTTGTATAAATTCATGAGGTTGAACTTTGGGTTGGTTGTTGGTTTTAGATCCATGATTATTAGATGTGTTTTGGGGCTAATTGGGTGTTAATTAGCTAGTTGTTGTTGAAAGGAGAGGAAACCCTAATATTTATTGATTTAATAATTTAATAGAGGGGTTTGATCTTTGGGTAAATACTTGGGTATTCTGGATTAATGGAAGCCATTGTTGGTTATTTTAGATGATTGAGGCCTTTTGTTCAATATTGAGAAAGAGGGAGGAAAACCCTAATTTAATGGTTATGATTTAATTTATATAATTAAATTGGAATGACTTTGAAAAGAATGTGGTTGATAAAAATGAGTTTTGGCTCTATTGCCTTTGGATTTGATTTTGTGGAAACAAAAGGGATGAAGTTGGTTTTGAAAATAAAAGGAAGTGGGATTGGTTTTGTGGAATGGGAAAAGTACTTTGGAATGGGTATGAATGTTGGATTGTTGTATCTTATACTACTATGTTAGTATTAGTGATAAGTTGATAATCTCATGACAATTGAGTATGTTTATAGATGTACAATATACCTGCATCTAGAGGTTTTGTCCTTGGTCATCGGTGGAGGATGACACGGTTGCGTTGAACTGTTGTGTATACATTACACTATTGATTGATTGTGTATATGACGTTGTGTTTATATGCATTACTTGTGTATGGGAGGAGATAGGGGATGTACTCCACGGTTTAGGGGAAGATAGGGGATGTACCTCTAAACCGGTTAATGATTATGGGAAGATAGGGGATGGACCCAGGGTTGCTGCTTATATGCGCGCCTATTGCAGAGATACAGCTCATATGCTTATCTATAGAAGTGTGATACAGCTCATATGCTTGTCCACCGAAGTGTTTGTTTATTTGATATGATATATCGCCAAAATGTGTATCAGTTGGGAAGTATGGAAGTGAGTTTGATTGTGATTGTTACGATACCAACATGTGTATTCGTTATGTTATCATATATGTTTAACTTGATTTGTTATCCCTGTTGAATTTGGAAATATTGTTAATGAGAGATGGAACCCTTGTTGAGTTATTTGGCCAGGTTCTGAGCCATAATTGGAAGGTGAATTGTGCCATAGACTATGTGTCATAGGCAATGTAGACATTCGTGTCATGAAATTGTAATTGGATTATCTTGTGTTAATCATGTATTAGTTGCTACCCCTTTGTCTTTTAGAAGTGTAAAGAGAATCAAACATTTTAGAAATATGTTCTAGAAAGGCACATCTGTTGTATGTGTGGAAATTGGAGAATAGTAGTGGTCTTAGTGAATTTATTTCCTAAGTAGTTGCTTATGTATAAAAGATTGGGAACGGGGTTAATGAAAGGAAAAAAGGAAAGATGAATCGCTTATAGCGTTGAATGAAATAGTTGTTTTTGAGAAAAGTTTATATATATTTATATATATATATTTTGTCTAAACTGTCACATTACTATTCTAGTATAAGAATGAGTGTGCATGATCATAGCTATCTGTACTGTTGTTATTGTTAAGGATCAAGTTGAGATCCCTACTGGACTATATGTTCATCCCACGTTGTTGAATCTTTTTCAGGTGTTTAGCAGGTTGAGCTGCAAGATTTGGATCTACTTATTTGTTGGCCACGGGGCCTCTTTCTTGTTGGCGGAACGCCATATGTGTAAAAGGGTTACACCCTTCAGTTGTTTATTTAAAAGTTGTAAGCCTAAGGGCAATTTATTAGTATGTCCATGAAACATTTACTTGTATACGAATGAGAGTACTGATATCCATTGCTATGGGTTGAATGTATGAGTTTATTTCCGCATATTATCTCTGAAATTGAATTAAGCTAATGAACTTGGTAATGACCTCGAGTAATAAAAAGTGGGGCGTGACACTCTCCCTCATTAGCAAAGGTTGAGATTTTGTTGGAAGGAAAATTATATATCTCTCTTTGTATCTCTCCCTTTGAGCCCTAAAGTGTGAAGTTCTTGACCCTTTTGCATACAACTCCATAGCCTAACCCTTCCACCATTGGTCTAAGCTTCTTGGAGGCCATTTTCAGAGGTTAAAGGTTGAGTTTTGGTCCAGAGGTTACTGGTCTTCTTGAGCTTCAAGGGTAACACTCATTCTCCATTTTTAAGCTTTATTTTGCTCTATTTTTTAGCCATACTTGCAAGCATATTTGAGCTTTGTTGTCAACTGAAAAAAGTCTTGTTTTGAGGTCCTTTTTATGTTTGTTTAGGTCATTTTGTTGTTGGGGGTCATCTACCCCTTGCATGCTTCATTTTGCCTCGTTTTGAGCCATGCATTAAGGCCTTTGCATTGACCTTTGTTTGGCCTTTTAGCCACTGAAATCCAGTGGATTTTCAGTGGCTAGCATGTTGTTTTGAGAGCCAAAATTAGAGAGGGGTGACCCTCTCTCTCATTGTTTTGTTTTCTAGCATTTTTGGCCTTACAAAGGAGCCCTTATTTTCATGCTTCCAAGCCTTGTTTCAGGCCCTTTTTAGTGAGTTTTAGGACCTACATAAGCTCTGTCCAGATCTGTTTTTATCATATTGGGTGTCCATCTTGCATGTGTAGAGTAATCCCATTCATAGCCTATCAAAGGAGCATGCCATTCTTGCATGCATTGATCATGTTTCAGTGGGTTTTGGGGCTTTATTTGGCATGTCGTAGCTCTGACTTTTTCTAGTTTAGTGGCCTCTTGAATGCTTCACATACTTGTAGTGTAAATCCTCTTCACTAGCTTGTATTGCATGTTGTTTTGGCCCTTGATTCTAGCACTTTTTGGCCATACTCTAAACTGATTTTGTGCATGTTTTGGACTTCCTTAGCTCTGTTTTTATACCTCACGGTCGAAAGATGCTTGCTATGCATGGTTGTAGTGTAATACCCTTGCCTAGCTTTGAGTTTTGAAGCCTATTGCATGCTTATATTGAGGTGTTTGCATATTTTAGCATCATTGTGCATGGTATTTCAGAGCATGTAAGGTTGCCATGCTCCCATGTTTTCCACTCCTTAAGTGCATTTGAGAGTTGTGCTTGTATGCCTCATTTATGGACCATTGCATGAGCTTCATTTCTATGCATTTCGAGCCATCATTTTAGACCATTTTGCTACTGTCTTAGACCTGCCTAGGGTCTTTTTGGGGCTGGTTTTGCCATTTGAGCATTGCTTTGTGTACCTATAGTGTAATGTGCTTCACTAGTTTCGGTATTTGAGCCTTCTAGCATGCATTATGTAAGCTATTTGCATGATTTAGAGCCACTTTGTATGTCATTTCAGAGCTGGAAAATGTGTTGTTGCATGCCATATTTCATCCTTGCATGCTTTGGTAGAGTTGCATTTGGTGCCTTAGGTTCGGTCCCGTGCATCTCGCATGTTTGCATGTGTTTTGTTGTTTCATTTTCATCATGTTTGGCCACTGATTTGAGTGTGGCTGAGGCCCATTCGTTTTAGTTTAAGTCCATCTTGCCTTGGATATGCCATATAGTCCATGTTGTTGCATGATTGACCATTGCATTGTGTATGCCTTGATCGTCTCATTGATAGTCTTCATATGTGCATTGTGCATGCCATATAGCGTCATGTGCATTGAGTATGCTATTCTTAGTTCATAGCATTGCGTATGCTAGTCGCACCCTTGCATATCATCCTTTGCATGTTTGCATCATTTAGTTGCATTGCATTTAGGTTGCATGCTAGGAGTCGCATTGTGCATACCTTACTTGTTGCATTGTGTTTGGAGTAGGAGTTAGTCCAAACACGGGAAACGAGGGACGTTTCGTACTCCAAGTGACGAAACGTGCCTCGATTCTCGATCGCCGACACTCTTGACTATCCATGATAGAGTTGTTGGCTTTACTTACTTATATGTGCATTCATTTCACATCGGGTCATGCAATTCGATCCCTCGGCCATCATGCATCGAGATGCGCGATTGGTGGCACGAGGATCGAGGATTACACTCCCTAGAGCTTATGCAATGACGGGGAGAGTGGTCGTGCACACATATGTTGAAAATACTTTGCCATGCCCCTTTCTTGCTCTCTGTTGCAGCAAACCATAAACCAGCAACAAAAACTGGTCGGCAGTATCCCTACAGGTTCCCATGTTGGAGTTTCAGCCTTCTGGAGTTTTGTACAGTGTTCTGGGACCAGTTGCAAACAGAGGCAAATCGGGGCATCGCGATGGATTTTCCGACATGGCGACTCGAGTATGCATGCATCCCTCATCATTCGGAACAGAGCTAAGGCAATCCATTCTACATAGTTTGCATGCTAGTTTATTGCTTACTTAGTTGATTTGTTAATTAGCTAGAATTGTGTAATAATTAGCTGTGAGTTATTATCCATTTTGGTTGTGTAATATTTATTCGGACCCTCCGAGAGAGGGCACAATTGTGTAATAAGTGTGTGTGTGTGTGATGTATGTCTTCCAACCCCACGTCTTTCTCCCTTTTATTTACCAGCTTATGATGGTTAGTTTTAGGGCATGTTTCAATTAGCATCTATATGTTCGCATGTTTGCATTCATTCATCTGTATTCCATGCACCAGGCTCGGCGCATCATACTAACTGCATTATATTTCAATTCCAAGTTGAATACATATTATTTGTTGCATTTCATATGCCATGTTTAGAATAGCCGAGCCTATCTTAGTTGCATTTTGCATGTGTTGCATTAGCCATCTTAACATGAACTAGGATCATGCATTGATTACTAACTAGTTTCTATTTTGGCTTGGAGTACTCGGTGAGTGTTTATGCTTTAGCACCCTTGCATGCGTGTGAGTGACTGCCATGATAGCATGCTTACCATGAGGCTATTTGCTTATGTGATATAACTGTCTGTATGCCTGTGGGTGAAGGTTGGATTATCTGAATTGGAACAATTCATTGATTGCGAGTTTTAAGCCCACTAGATAGTGGCAAATCACCATGTTTTCTAAGCCCATTTGAGGGTGGCAAAATCTGCATTTTAGCCTACTTGCGAGTAGCAAACCGCTTTAAAAAACAAACATGAAATGTTTTGTTCCAACTCAAGCGATCCAGTCTACACTTGTATGCTGCGCGCATCACATAGTAATTCTAGGCTAATAACCGGAATAAGAACACATAATGTTTTCAAAACTTGATATCATGGTTAGTAGAGGCCGATCTTTGATCGGGTAAGCGAGGGTGCTCACGAAGTGACCTTCCCCAATCGTACCCAAGTTCCCGAGCCGAGGCAACTTTGGTGATGACGGACCCGTGACCTTAGGCAACGAGTCAGGGTTTCCGAAATTTCCCCAAAATAAATATTTAGGTGGCGACTCTGTATCTGGCAAAGCAGTCCATGTTTGGCACTTCTTTCAAAAAATCTGTTTTCAAAAATGATTTGCCGGATTTGGACTCTTTGATGATTCATCGGTCTTGCATTGCACTCTGCGAGATTAGATATAGGACCGTGACATTGAGTCCTGAACTGTAGTGAGCCCAATGAACAAAACGGGATTCCCTCCCGGGATGTTCGGGGACGTCTACACCATCGAAGTGGGTTTCATCCCGGAGCCGAGCATTGGCCTTTCGGAGGAAGTCCAGGTCAATGCCATAGAATCTGGACCGAGTTGGATGGATCCCATTGTTGCATTCCTGTCTTCCAAACAGCTCCCAGAGGACAAGAAAGAAGCGTACAAGCTGCGAAACAAAGCCTTGCGATACTACTTGGATCTGCAAGGAAAGCTTTACAAAAAAATCCCTTTGTGGTCCATATTTGGAATGCGTGCATCCGGACAAAGTCAAAGAGCTTCTGACTGAAATACATGAAGGCAGTTGTGGCGCCCATTCTTATAGCGACCCCGGTCTTTTTCCCATTTGATTATTGTATCCGGACTTACGTTCCGTGGATTCCGCTGTTATATTTGTTGTTGTGTCCTTTAATTCCTTATTCTTGGGTTATAGGATGTGTTTAGCATGTTGGTTGCAGATTGGTTGGGTTTAGAAACCAAGTCTGCATGTTCAGTTTTTGGCTTGGTCGCTCGAGCGAGCTTCTCTTCGCTCGAGCGAGGTCTTTGTTTTTGTTTCTTCGCTCGAGCCAGGGTTCCTTCGCTCGAGCGAGCTTTGTGTCCAGTACTTAGACCTGAGAGATGTGTTTCTTGGCTCGAGCGAGAATTTCTTCGCTCGAGCGAGCGAGGTGTATGTTTTCGAGTTCGTCGCTCGGGCGAGCATTTGGTCGCTCGAGCGAGCTTCTGGGTTGCAGACCTGAAGCATCGAGTTTTTGGCTCGAGCGAGCTTTTCTTCGCTCGAGCGTGGATTTTTGTGTCTGGTCGCTCGAGCGACCATGTCTTCGCTCGAGCGAGCCTATTAGGTTTAAATACGCAGCAGCGTGTTTTAAAACAGTTTTTCAGCCCCTTTCAGTTTATAAAACCCTAGGTTACGAGTTCTCTCTCTCCCAACTCATCTTCTCTCCTAGGTTTCATCTATTTAGAGTGAGTATCTAACCTAGTTCCTTCATTAAAAAGGTAGAGTGGGTCGAGGGCTTCCATTTAATCTGAACGGTTGTTGATTTGGAGCACTTTGGAGTTTGGGCTATCATCTCCGTCTTCTTCTTTTTGGGTTCTTGCTTCGAGGTAGGGATTTCCTACTCCATTTATACGCTTTAATCCTAAGTGTTGGTATTTTGGTATGTGGGGTAGTTTAGTAATTTTGGGAGAAACCTTAGGGTTTTGGCTTAGATTAATCTGTATAATTAATTTAAGGAAAAAATGTGGAATTGGGTTTAATTCATGAAGTTGGGGAAATTATGAGATTAATGATATAGTTGGGTAGTTTAAATACTTACCTATGAGACTGTTGAATTTACATTCATTGTTGTATTTATTTCTTGTTTAGAAATAACTGTTTTGGGCTATCGGTGGAGGATAGCCATTGATTGTTGTAGACCTTGCATGTGGCTTAGGTATAACTGGAATTATGTCACCTATGTTGACTGTTGAATTAATACAGAACATTACTTGTATTGATTATGTGTTGTATATGGCAATTGTGTGTTTCATTGCATATGCATTTTGTTTGGAGGAGATAGGGGATGAACTCCACGGTTTAGGGGAAGATAGGGGATGGACCTCTAAACCGGATTTGTTGGGAGGAGATAGGGGATGGACTCCAGTAGCATCACTCATATGTGTGCTTATTGATTATAGCAATATTGCTATTTGTTGTTGATATGATACATCATTATAATGTGTATCAGTTGGAAGTATGGAAGTGTTGTGGTTTGAGCTTTAGTCTCATTTATTTTGTGACATTTGGATCACTATTATAGTTGGCCAGGTTCTGAGCCATAATGATATAATTGGAAAGTTGAATAAATATTGGAAAGTGAAAGGTGTCATAGACAATATGTCATAGACAATGTAGACATTCGTGTCATGAAATTGGAAATTGATTATCTTGTGTTAACCATGTATCGAATGCTAATGCTTTAGTTAATTCTTATGCTTGGTTTAGTATTTTTCTACTGGGCTGTGGCTCACCCTATATGGGAACTTCATTTTCAGATTCAGGTGGTTCACTACCTCCAAGGACTTAGCTTGTGAGGATTTGGACTCGAAGATTTGCTTTATTTTATTTGTTTTATTTGAACAACTTGTAAACTTTCAAGCCTAGGGCTTTATTTGTTTTGAGTTAGAACTCATGGAATTGTGTCCAAGTGTTGGCTTGGCAAGATGTAAGCCCATAGGGCATTTATTATGATGTTTTTATTTCATGGTACTCTGATGAATGGAATAAGATACTTTATTTCCTTATAATTCCGCATGTCAATATTATGTGTTATGGGTTTATTTTTGAGGGCGTTACAATTCTGGCGGGCGCTCTTTGGCTCATCGAGCCGTGACATAGGGGTATTACTGGCCGACAATGAGAGCTGATGCCGAGTGTTACGTGAAAAAGTGTGAACAGTGCCAAAAGTTCTCTCCTTTGACCCACCTGCCTGCTGAAGAGCTAAGCTCCATAACCAGTCCTTGGTCGTTCGCCCAATGGGGACTTGACATCGTCGGACCACTGCCTCGTGCCCTGGGTAACAAGCGATTTTTTATTGTCGTGACGGACTATTTTACAAAATGGGTAGAAGCAGAGGCACTAACACACATCCGAGATACCGACGTGAAGCGTTTTGTTTGGAGAAATATCATAACACGATTCGGCATTCCAAGAGCACTTATCTTAGAGAACGGCACCTAGTTTGATTGTGGCATCTACCGAGAGTTGTTCAGCAAGTATGGTATCCAGCCTTACTTTTCCACGCCGGCTTATCCACAAAGCAATGGTCAAGCTGAAGCCTCTAACAAATCCATCTTGGACGACATCAAGAAGAGGCTGGAGAGAGCTTAAGGTAAATGGGTCGAAGAATTGTCGAGTGTGTTGTGGGCTTATCGAACTACGCCGAGGCGATCAACCGGGGAAACGTTGTTTGCTCTATGCTTTGGAACCCAGGCAATCATACCCCTGGAGATCGGCCTCCCAACCTTGAAATCGAAAGTTTTTGATATGGGCCAAAACGACATGATCCTGGCCTTGGATTTGATTCTGATTGAAGAATGAAGAGACCGTGCCCTTGCATCCATGGCTTGGTATCAACAGCAGCTTGCTAAGTCGTATAATCAACGTGTTCAGCTGCGCCGCTACACACCAGGAGAGTTGGTCCTGAAGAAAGTACTCCCAGCTGCTAGGAAACCGACTGATGGAAAATTGGGTCCTAACTGGGACGGCCCCTATCAGGCCGATTCGATCGCAGGAGTAGGGGCATATCGGCTCAAAGACATGTCTGGAAGGAGTCTACCACGGCCTTGGAATTCAACGCATTTACGTAAATTCTATCATTGACCCGACTTGTGGGGCTTGATACTTGTACATATTTCACTTTTGTAATGCAAAGTTTCTCATTTCTCCATCGCGCAATTCAGTTCACAAGTCTCCGGATTCGGAGCCCCATCGGTGCATGACACCTTTGGGCTGATTAAGCCTCCGGATTCAGAGCGCCCTTCGTGGATATCACGATTGGCTGATACAAGTCTCCGGATTCGGAGCCCCATCGATGCATGAACCCTTTCGGCCGATTAAACCTCCGAATTCGGAGCGCCCTTCGTGGATATCACGATTGGCTGATACAAGTCTCCGGATTCGGAGCCCCATCGGTACATGACACCTTTGGGCCGATTAAGCCTTTGGATTCGGAGCGCCCTTCGTGGATATCACGATTGGCCAAAACAAGTCTCCGGATTCGGAGCGTCCTTCGTGGATATCACGATTGGCCGAAACAAGTCTCCGGATTTGGAGCCCCATCGGTGCATGACACCTTTGGGCCGATTAAGCCTCCGGATTCAGAGCGCCCTTCGTGGATATCACGATTGGTCAATACAAGTCTCCGGATTCAGAGCGCCCTTCGTGGATATCACGATTGGCCGAAACAAGTCTCCGAATTCCGAGCCCCATCGGGGCATGACACCTTTGTGCCGATTAAGCCTCCGGATTCAGAGCGCCCTTCGTGGATATCACGATTGGCCAATACAAGTCTCCGGATTCGGAGTGCCCTTCGTAGATATTACGATTGGCTGATACAAGTATCTAGATTCGGAGCCCCATCGGTGCATGACATCTTTGGGCCGATTAACTCTCCAGATTCGGAGCTCCCTTCATGGATATCACGATTGGCCAATACAAGTCTCCGGATTCGGAGCGCCTTTCGCGGATATCACGATTAGCTGATACAAGTCTCCGGATTCGGAGCCCCATCAGTGCATGACACCTTTGGGCCGATTAAGCCTCTGGATTCGGAGCGTCCTTCATGGATATCACGATTGGCCAATACAAGTCTCTGGATTCAGAGCGCTCTTCGTGGATATCACGATTGGCTAATACAAGTCTCCGAATTCGGAGCCCCATCAGTGCATGACACCTTTGGGCCGATTAAGTCTCCGGATTCGGAGCGCCCTTCGTAGATATCACGATTGGCCAGTACAAGTCTCCGGATTCGGAGTGCCCTTGGCGGATATCACGATTGGCTGATACAAGTCTCCGAATTCGGAGCCCCATCGGTGCATGACACCTTTAGGCCGATTAAACCTCCAGCTTCGGAGCGCCATTCGTGGATATAACGATTGGCTAATACAAGTCTCCTTATTCGGAGCCCCATTGGTGCATAACACCTTTGGGCTGATTAAGCCTCCAGACTCGGAGCGCCCTTCGTATATGTCACGATTGGCCAAGTCTCCGGATTCGGAGCCCCATTGGTGCATGACACCTTTGGGCCGATCAAGCCTCCGGATTCGAAGCGCCTTTCGTGGATATCACGATTGGCCAAGTCTTCGAATTCGGAGCCCCATTAATGCATGACACCTATGGGCCTAGTAAGTCTCTGGATTCGGAGCACCCTTTGTGGGTATTACGATTGGCCAAGTCTCCAGATTCGGATCCCTATTAGTGCGTGATTGACATTCAAAATGTAATAGGGCAAGCCGTATACGTAGGCTGAAACATGCGAACATTCAAAATAAAATGTGTCCTTAGGTTAATCGATTGGCATGGAGTGTACTAATATAATTAGAAAGTACGCTAACACTTGAAGTAAAAAATGTACTATTATTCAATTAGCCAATAATTACATAATTTTGCATTGCAATGTCTACAATGTCTACTTTGAACATTACAATGTCTACTTTTATTCAGCGTCTCCCTCATCGTCACTCTTCTCAACTTCGAAGGCGGAAAAGGGGAAATGATCACGTTGGCACAGCGGTAACGCCGAATCAACGCCCGCTGCTCAGAGAGCCTCCGCGGCTTGAAGTGCCTTGATCCAACCGTGCTTCAATCCACGATTTTCACATCGGCAAACTTCCTCAGCGAGCTTTTCCCTGGTCTTCTCTATCCCTACTTTCCGGCCTTCATGGAAGCCTTTTTCATAAGCCCTCCCCTTCGCGGACTCCATGGTAAACATGCTCGCCGTATCACGATCGGCAATTGCATTACTGATAAGGCGCTGGGTCGCCCTTTCCTCCACAACTGGGTTAGCTTGTCCGGCTGGTTGTGTCTCACCGGCCTTGACCTTCCTTAGCTCGCGCTCAGCTGCTTCCGTGCGAGCTTCCAAATTTTGAATGCGTTCATCCTTCTTCTCTATTTCTCGTCTCGCAGTATGAAGGTGCATGCCAATTTCATAGGCGGTGTACAGCCCTTTCACCGCCCCATGAATGCCCTCTCGAAACACCTCGAAGTGAGGTCAACCAACCATCGACTGCTGAACTTCTGGCGGGAAAATCTGTAGCGCAAATTTGACCGCCACATTCAGGTCACGGATGATGGAATCTGCCTCTGTCATCGGTTTGTTACCAACAAAAATAGAAAAGCTCAAGGGGCATGGTGGTCCACTGGCCTTACTTCGCAAACGAGGGAGCTCCCCCGCTGGCGCTTCTCCTTCCTTGGTAACCTACTTCGTCGATGCGGAGAGTGCCGCCTCTCGTGCTCTGCAAATGCCCTACCTCCCGTACGGGAAGGCTTGCCTCCTCGATTCATTGATGAGTCCAACTCCGCCAGAGTTCTACCCTCTCTCTTACTATTAAAGAAAATTATGGCTGACATTCACACTTTTCCGGCCACGAAGGACGAGCAAAATCGAGTCGCTTTATGAAACTCAAATGGAAACCCCCTTTTTAATCACTCAGGAGTGCACCCCATTCCCGAGGCGACCTCATCAATACGCGCACTCCTGCAACCACCGATATTCGGCATTGTTGATTTATCCCGATATTCGGCATTGTCAATACATTCCGATCTAGGAGATATATTTGGCTTTCGGAGTTCATACATCGGCTAGGGCAAGGGCATATTTATTAATCTGATCGGCCAAATACCTAAGCCCGATGCCGATCGATTTGTGCCACAGCCACTCCATGAACTAATGATATTCGACTTTCGGAGTTCATACATTGGCCGGGGCAAGGGCAGATTTATTAATCTGATCGGCCAAATACCTAAGCCCGATGCCGATCGATTTGTGCCACAGCCACTCCATGAACTAATGATATTCGGCTTTCGGAGTTCATACATTGGCTGGGGCAAGGACATATTTATTAATCTGATCGGCCAAGAGCACATATATTCGGCAAGATCACATTTATTAACCCCTAGTTATCTAATCGGCAAGTGTACACGAATGTTTAGCTACCGCGCAACAGACATCAATAGTTTTACCCAAAATAGCAAAAACAAAACAGTAATCTTCATTGATAACAACAATTAAATACAGGAAATAATGCAAGGCAAGAGAAACATTCATTCATAAATTGAATACAGCATAGTCATCATTTTATAGATGAAGATTACCCTAGGCAGATAGATGTCTACTAAGAAAACAAAACATGTTTACAAGAACATACGTTGAAAATACCTAACAAAACTAAAATGTCTCCCAAATCAATCCTCGGGATCAGACTCAAGCGGCTCAACGTCCACTTGCTCGTATGGAATTGGCATGACCAATGTCACTCCAGCGGCAGCAAGGGCTTTGAGCCCGCCGTGTTTGAATCCCCGATTCTCAAATTTGGGGACTTCTTCTATGTAGTTTTCAAGGGTGACGCTCTTCCCAGCCTCGAACGTCGCGGAAACCTCGTAGTCGGCTTTTTCCTTAGCCTTTTTCGAATCTTCCAATTCGGCTTCCAGTTTAGCAAACGCCTCCTTGGCTAACTTGAGCAATTCCTCGCTCGCGTTTGCCCTCGCCTCGGCATCAGATCTGAGCTAGTCAGCAGTCCGCGTCCTCTCCTTCTCAGCTTCGGCTCGTGCACTTTCCATCGTGGCTCTCGCCGCCTCGAACTCGGCCCTGCTCCTCTCGCCCTCGACTTCCGACTTCAAACGATTAATATAACGACCCCGGTCTTTTCCCTTTTGATTATTGTATCCGGACTTAGGTTCCGTAGAGTCTATCTTTGTGTAATGGTTGTTGTCGTCTTATATTTTCTTATTTGGAGTTATAGGATGTATTGGGCGGGTTTGGAACAGGTTGGTTGAGCTTAGGAACCAAAACTAGTTGCCCAGATTTTGGCTTGTCCGCTCGAGCGGGGGTTTTGGCGCTCGAGCGGGAAAAACACCCATCCAGTATTTTCTTGTGCAGGGTTGGACGCTCGAGCGGGAGTTGGACCGCTCGAGCGGGAGTGTGTGAGTGACGCTCGAGCGGGGACTTGGACGCTCGAGCGGGGACCTGGTTTGTCGAGATGCTGGGAGTGTGCATCCGCCGCTCGAGCGTGGGATTGTCCGCTCGAGCGGGAGTCTGTGAGTGTACGCTCGAGCGGGGGTTTTGTCCGCTCGAGCGGAACTACTGAGTATAAAATCGTGATTTCGTGTTTTTAAACAGTTTTACAGCCCCTTTCAGTTTATAAAACCCTAGGTTACGAGTTTTCTCTCTCCCAACTCATCTTCTCTCCTTGATTTGATCTAGTTAGGGTGGGTTTTTGCCCTAGTTCTTTTACAAATAAGATAGAGGAGAGTGAGGGCTTCCATTTAATCTGAGCAGTTGTCAGTTTGGAGCACTTTGGAGTTTCGAGCATTTTCGTCGTCATCATCTTTTCTGGTTCTTTCTTTGAGGTAGGGATTTCCTATTCCATTTATATGTTTTAATCCTAAGTGTTGGTATTTTGGTATGTGGGGGTAGTTTGGTAATTTTGGGAGAACCTTAGGGTTTTGGCTTAGATTAATTTGTATAATTAATTTAAAGGAATAATGTGGAATTTGGTTTAATTCATGGAATTGGGAATGTTAAATTTACATTCATTGATGTATTTATTTCTTGTTTAGAGATAACTGTTTTGGGCTATCGGTGGAGGATAGCCATTGATTGTTGTAGACCTTGCATGCGGCTTAGGTATAACTGGAATTGAGTCAATTGTTTGACTGTTGAGTTAATACAAAACATTTGTGTATTAATTATGTGTTGTATATGGCAATTGTGTGTTTTATTGCATATGCATTGGTTTTGGAGGAGATAGGGGATGAACTCCACGGTTTAGGGGAAGATAGGGGATGGACCTCTAAACCGGATTTATTGGGAGAAGATAGGGGATGAACTCCAGTAGCATCACTCTTATGTGTGCTTATTGATTAATAGATATATGTCTATTTATTGTTGATATGATACATCACTAAAATGTGTATCAGTTGGGAAGTATGGAATTGAAGTGATTATGATTGGTATAATACCAACATGTGTATTTGTTATGATTAGGTCTAACTTGGTTGTTATTCCTGTTGAATTGGAAGTAATGGTAATAAAAGATGAAACCCTGTTGAGTTATTTGGCCAGGTTCTGAGCCATAAGTGGAAAGTAAAATGTGCCATAGACAATGTGTCATAGGCAGTGTAGACATTTGTGTCATGAAAATTGTAACTTGATTGTAGAGTGTTAACCATGTATCAGATGCTAATGCTTTAGTTAATTCTTATGCTTGGTTTAGTATTTCTCTACTGGGCTGTGGCTCACCCTATATGGGAACTTTATTTTTCAGGTTCAGGTGGTTCACTCCCTCCAAGGACTTAGCTTGTGAGGAATTGAATTTGAAGACTTGTCTTATTTCTATTTGTTTTATTTGAACAATGTAATCTTTCAAGCCTAGGGCTTTATCTGTTTTTGAGTTAGAACTCAGTGAATTGTGTCCAAGTGTTGGCTTGGCAAGATGTAAGCCCGTAGGGCATTTATTCTGATGTTTTATTTCATAATACTCTGATGAATGGATTTATATTATTGTTTTAATATAATAATGCATGTTTATATTATTTATTATGGGTTTAATTGTAGGGCATTTATTCTGATGTTTTATTTCATAATACTCTGATGAATGGATTTATATTATTGTTTTAATATAATAATACATGTTTATATTATTTATTATGGGTTTAATTTTGAGGGCGTGACAATTAATTCTTTCAATGGCATCATGCTGGCGGCAGCCAATTTCGGCTATCCTTCTAACCGTCTGCAAAACAAGTTGGGATCGTCACATACCAAGAAATACCATCTACAAACTAAACCAAAACAAGGAGTTAGGATCAAGTCACATACCAGAAGGGCTGACTGCGCAACTAATGCTATTGCTACCAAATCCAGCTCTGCATGAAAGGTTGCCTTGTCGGCCGGCAATAAGACGGAGGCAGCCAAGCTCAACGCCACAGCTGGATCTTTCAAGGCCGACGCATCAGAGGAGATTGGCATGTTTTTTTATTTTTGAACGCGACAAACACGTTATGGTGACTCGATGAAGAGCATAGACCGAGACAAACACCAGGCATGACACAACAGAACTCACAACTGGCCTAAAAGCAGAAAAAGACTCAAGGTAACTGAACATTCATAGTGCCCCTAGTATTACTTATGTTCCCTTTAGAACTTAATTCCGCAAAACTCAAGTTTTGATTCACTTTTTTTGTTGCTCAAGATGGAGATTCTACTGATAAGTTCAAGTATTGAAAATTTCTCCACTTGTTGATTCAGGTTAGTTCTTTTTTACCCAACGCACGCAAGTATGTGATATGCACAACAGTCGGTGTAGCTCATGGGTTGATACGAAGTTGACGATGTGAATTGGGCAAGATAATCAGGTTAAGATGAATAAGATAGATATGGTTGAGACTGAACTTCAGGATGAGGTTGCCTGCGTATCCCAAAAATGGGAATCAAGTCAACGTAGTTCATGGTTGAGGTTCACTCGGGTATTGACCCTCTCCTTTTGCGCTCTAACTTTTTCCAAAGCCGCCCTTTTAGGGTTTTCAACCTTGCGAGCTTAGTTTTTCTTTATTTCTAATTTTTCATGCTCTAACTTTTTCCTAGGTCGCTCTTTTGGGTTTTCGGCCTAGCGAGCCTCACATGGATAGCATTACAACACTTGTGGTGAATTTGATAAATAGTCATCCTTGCCCTAACACTGGAGCTGGCTTTGCCTTGATTTGAGCTTAGTTCTCCATTCCTTATGCATGTCTTCCTCCTTTATTTTCACTCAATTTTCATAGTTTGTTCTTCAAGCAATGTGGTACCTTCTTGCATTGGCTTCCCCGAATTCAGACAGAAGTTCCCTTCCTCACAGTTCATTGGATTTCATTCCAATGGATGCCTCTGGCTTGACGGTTGACTTATTTTCTTTTTTTTCTTTTCTTTTTTCTTTTTTTCCTTTTCTTTTTTTCATTTCTTCTTTTTCTTCCTTTTTCCTTTTCTTTTCTCTTTTCTTCTTTTTCTTATTTTTTTTCTTCTTTTTTCTTCTTTCTTTTAGGTTTCTTTTATCATTTTCTCTTTGAAATAATGAAAACACCAGGGAAGAAATTCTATGATTTATGAGGTCTGACCTTGTACTTGCAGGTCTAAAAGCTGCATTATGCTTGCCAAAATGATCGCATAGCAGCGAAGAGAATCCCCAGGACAATGTAGAATACCACGCACAATTCTGAACCTATCTTCACAAGTTTTACAAAATAAACAGCTGCAATTTTGAAATCATGAATGACTTTGCGCCTATAAGTCAGAATTCATTCAAACCATTTGGGGAATCCTTCTCAACACTCGAGCATATTAACGGAATCTCATTCAAAAACAAAAATTCAAAGTTTTTTGTATTTTTTTAAAAGGTCACACATGTATCATTATAGGCACGATAAAATGGTCAGAAACTTGACTCCCACTTTTTTCTAAAGATGAAGACCTGAAGGTACACAAGAGCGACTCAAAGGAATAGACTCAACTAACGCAACAATGCGAGAAAAGACAAAGAAAATAAAAATCACAACAACTATTTGATGGACACAACTCAAAACAAAATAAGCATTTCTGAGACAAAAGGGGTTTTCTTTCTCCAAGTCCATGTGCAGAATTTCAAAAACAACTTCGAGTAGCCCACGAGAAGGTCCAGACTTACCTTCAATTCAGCAATACTAACATCCACACCCAGAACGATTGGTTTCTGACTTTCAGATCGGGCCTCATCCACGGGCATTCAAGAAGTTATAGCAATTAAGCAATTAGTCTCATGGCAAGCATGCTAAACATGGCAACAATCACATGCATGCAATATGCTAAAGCGAAGTAAAAGCTCACCTAGTACTCCAAGCCAAAAAAGAGAAATGAGTTAAAAAAATGCATGATTCCTAACTACGCAATATGACTAATGCAACACATACGATATGCAACTAAATAGGTTCGGCTACTTAACATGACATATGAATCAATTAAATAGCATGCAGTCTAAGAACGTATTCAAAGAAGTATTTAAATTAACAATGCAGTTAGAATGATGAATCGAGCATCGATGCATGCAATACAAGCGGATGCAAACATGAAGTATGCAAAACAAAACGTGATGTCCCTAAACTAACCATCATAAGCTAGTAAATAAAAGGGAGAAAGACATGAGGTTGGAACACATACACATTGTTACATTGCGCTCTCACGAAGAAGAGTCCGAATGAACTAAGCTAATTAAGCTAACTATTACAGACTGAAATAAACAACTAGCTAAACTACTTAACTAATTATTACAACAAATGAATCAACTAACTATTCTAGTTAATTAACTAATTAGATACAACACTTTACAAAATTAATTAGCTACAACTAATTAATTACAACAACTATTTATTCTAAATATTTAAACATTAAATAAGCTCGGAATGTGAGGGATGCTCATGCACGCGCTCGGTTTCCACCCAAAAAGTCACTATTTGTTTCCAGAGAGCCTCAGTTGCGCAATAGAACACTAACACTATTGCCCACCTCTAGAATAACTCTGTTTTGCCTGAAGAACACACTGCCAAATTTTGCATCAGTGGCCGGCCGGCCAGTGATGAAGGTTGCCAGCCACCTACTGGCCACTGCTGCCTAGTTCTCCTTGTTGCAACAGAGGACAAATAGAGCATATACAGGGTATTTTCAAGGATTTGTTTGCACCACTCACCCCTCTTTTTCATGAATAAATCAAAGGAGTAGCAAGTTCGGTTCACAAACCATCAATGGACGCAATTTCATTGCATGATGGCTCATAAAACCAAGTGTGCAAGTTCAATAAATGCAATGAAATGAGACTCTCAAAACCACCTCCCTATCATAAAAGATCAAAGGAAGTGATGACCTTGGAGCCTTGAATCATTTCATCACTAATGAGTATGAAATGATTCAAGTTTCCATGTGTTCAATTAAAGTCCGATTGAACACAATCAAATTATTATGTTTCACCATTTTAGCCTCAATTTTAATTACTTTATTTCAGATTACCATCCATTCTTTAATCAATTGAGTCCAGAGGGTGAGTTTAAGTCCTCTAATGGAAAGATGGTTCAAATCAAGAGTTGTTTTAGACATGAAAGAGACATCATACCGTTGGTAATGAACCCCCTAAGGGATTAAACCATTAAGCAAGACATCTCAATCTCATGCTTCAAACAAACAAGTTGTTTGAACCACTTTCAAAGAAAAACAAAAAGCCAAGAAAGGAGGGAGGTTGCAGAGACTATTAGTGTTGAAAATGAGTAAGAAAAGCATAAATAAATGCTATCAACTCAAATAAGATGGTGTCTAAGGCCTAGAACACCAAACTCATAAAAACAATTACACTACAAACATGCAAAACAAAACTCAAATGCAACTAACAATCCAAAACATTGCTAAAATAGTCTAGAATATGTCCTAAAATATGCTGGAATTGAGCTAAAAAAAGCAAGATTAATTTGCTAAAACATGGCACAAACTAGACTAGTAAGCAAGACACAAAGAGGGGAAGCTAACCCCTCCAAATTTGGACTTCAAAACATGATTTTGGCCACTGAAAAAGCTCTAAAAATCAGTGTTTAAAAGCTTAGAAAAAGATAGTAAAAGGGTGGGAAACACAAGGGCAAAGGCCTCCAAAACAAGGTACAAAGAAGGGTGGAACACCCCTCAACCTTTAATGGCCTTAGAACCCAAGCTTCAACCCAAAAACACAGAGTTTTTATAGCCCAAAAATAGTTGGAAAACAACAATAATAATAGAGAAAGCAAGCAAATAGGCAAAGCTTTATACCTCTTGAAGAGAATAAGCAATTCAAGCAACAAAACCAAGACAAAACACCCTTCAAGAGCTCAAACCAAGCTTAAAAGTTCCTCATCTCAAAGATGAGAAGGTTTGGTTTAGGGTGTATAGGCAAAGGTTAAGGATTTGTAGGCAAAAGTGTAGAGATTTGCTAGAGAGAGAGAGAATTGTAGAGAGAGAGGAAAAATTTTGATCTCAAATTTTTCTAACCTTCAAACATGAGAGAGGGGTCTCTTATATATAGAAAAAATGAATTCTCTACAAGGATATCCAGCCCTACACATGGGTGAAGATGCATGCATCTGTGCAAACAGCTAGCACAACTGGCATAAAATACCTGAAAAAGAACTGGTGGCCGGCCGGCCATAGCCACATTAGTGGTGGGCAGCCCAAAAGTGATGGCCGGCAGCTTCACTAGAAGCTGCAGGCTTGAAGGACCAAGGCTTGGTCCAAAAAGGAGGTAACAGGGATGTAGGGTTTGAAAGGCTCAAAGTTGTGGCATTCCGCTGAGGACTTCGAGCACTCGACGAGCATATAAACTCATCATCTGGTGTGCATGCGATGGCGTCCAAGTCGTAAGGGTCGTCAAAAATGGGTTGTCAACACCTGGGTTCGGTCTAAGTCTGTCACTGTTACCCCTGATCCTATTTGAGAGCTCTTAGGCATCGATCGTGTTTTTCCGGAGCACTATCCTTTCCCTGTCCGACCCACATGTGATTTCAACGAGGTGGCCACTGCCTTGTGTGGTACGCCCCATAGTTGGGTCAAGGGCGCTCTGATTAAACAGTTTGAACTCCTTCCCCAGTTTTGTCTGCTCAATCTTATTGTCTGTGCAAATATCATAGTCACCACTCATTGTTCTGAAATCAATCAAGAACAAGGTTTTGTTCTCTTCTGCATAGCTTGCCATCTCTCCATCAATTTTGCCACCCTTATTCTTCGCAAAATGATTGTCGTTCTTGGGAACAAATAGTTAAGGTTGCCCTATGGTTGTCTAATCAACAATCTTTTATCTAGACTTGAGGTCTCGATTTATGAGGATGAGTATGCCACTCCTATTAAACCCTTTACTAAGAAAATCGTGTCTCAAAGTCGTGCGCAAGTTAAGGGGGAGTCTTCTAGGGCAGGTCTTTCTTCTATAGGTGATGCAGATCTTATTGCAGAGGAGGCTGAGATTGATGCTGCCACAGCAGGCGCAGAGGAGCCAGATGTACCTCCCCAGACTATGTGTGACCAGCTTCGCCACTTTGAGCAGTCTATGACTCAGCGGTTGGTTCACATGGTTGCCTGTCTAGATGCTTTCGATGGTCGGCTTGGTCATCTTGAGTAGTCAACTTCCCAGACCACTCTATAGCAGGATCAGATTCTTGTATTGCTTTAGCTGTAGCAGCCATATCCACCGCCGCCCGATCATTGGGTTTGTTTTATTTTTTTGCCAGTTTATTTTTTGGACAGCTTTTTGCTTATCTCTTTTGTCTTCTTGTCTCCCGAACAAAAAGGGGGAGTAGTTTAGACTTTTGGTGATTGTTGATTTTGGATATTTTTGTCTGTGGTTGTTATTTTTGGATATTTTTGCCTACTGGTTTGTACATGTTGGACACAGACACACATATCTTTGGATTATGGATTATGAGATATCTTGGACCTTGGAAATGCAATGGTTGTGGGATTTTGTTTTTTATTTTATAGTCATGCATTATTTCTATTTGTATCTTATCTAGTTCCACAGTTTTAGTTTTTTTTTTTTTTTTTTTTTTGGTGTTTGGTCATTTCCACAGGTGGATTGTTCAACATGTTTCTGAGTGTTTCTCTATCAAATCGACATTTGTGTTTTTGTAGTTTTTTTTTTTTTTACCTGATATAAAAAGAAATTTTAGTAGCATGTCTACCTTGAACTTTGTGCCAACACTTTGTTTATGAGGATCAAGCACACCCATTTGGTATAAAGGACTAGCAGGTTTATGAAATTGGTTAAGCATATTGGAGGCAAACAACTGAGGGAGCCAGTGTCATGACCCTAACCCGCCCCCATAGATTAAGGGCATAACTGGCCAGTAATCGTGAGATTACCTACGGCCTCAATCCAAACCAAACGCATTTTAACAGAGTTAATGGGGGCCAAACGGAAGCAATTTTAAAACTTTGTCCTTAGAGCTGTGCTTACATGGCACGTCAAACAAGTTATACGTCTAAACATTAATAACTCACAATAGAAATTAAGTATCAAAAGTTCAGCACATACAGGATCATCCCAAAACTATGTCAACCCGTGAAGCTATATACAAACATCTACAAAGCTTCGCCAACAAGACAGAATATAACTACATGACAAAAGGGCGAAGATGGGTCTCATGCGTGAGACACAAAGGCTGACTTTCCAAAACTTATGTTGATCCACTCAGGTTTTACTGGGGCTGGGTCTGGACCTCCCTTGGCTCACCTACAAACACATGAATGAGCGTGAGCGAGAGCCCAGTGAATAACATTAAATAAAGGAAATGCATTGAAACATTATACAACAGGCGGCCTTAGGCCCCAATTCATTCATGTTAACTGGCCTTTGGCCTTTTGTAGACACCCCATTTTTGACCGACCTTAAGACTCAGACGTCACCGATTGAGCGCTTGGTGATGTTGCATATTGTGCTCGTTCTGAGGTTGCGGAGTCCCGACTGCGAGCCTTGCCTCCGGACTTCCGGACTCTTTTGTGCTTTTTCTCGGTTTGCGAACCAGGCTCTATTTTCTCTATTTTCTCTTCCCAAAGGGTGGGAGAGATCTCGTAGATCATCTCTCAATGGCCGTGGGCTATGTTTCGTGGTCATAGGCCATTTTTCTCATTTCGGAGCCCGGTTCCCGGTTTTCAGAGCCGTCAGGCCGTGTGCCTCGGTTCGGGACCGCTTAACCACCTCCGTTTGCCCCGGTTTTTGGCACTTATCTTATTTACTCCCTTTTGAGGGACACTGTGGTCCGAGAGACCAACTTCGTGGTTGAGCACCACTCCCGGTGCCTAACAGCCCACTTTCGGGGCCCCGAACTGCGTGTTTCGGCTCCCAAACCTTCATTCTACATTTTTGGGCTCCGACCCAAACTTGAGATAGTCATATTTTGAACTCCTTTTCATGTTTTATTAAGGACCTCTTGATGTTTGACATCTCCATATATCACTTGCTTCTTTACCCCTCCATTTTCCCCTTTTCTTGCACGATAGTTTAGGCCTACTTGTATTTATTTTTGTGGCTTTATGTAAACTAGAAAGTGTCTTATTTTGAGCCTCTCTTCAACTTTGTTGAAGGGCTCTTGGCCATTTGGGACCCGCAGCTATCACTTGCCCCTTTAGCTCACCTTTTGGCCATTTTGGGGGGAATTTTGAATCCGAATTTCCCCCCCTTTTTTCCCCCTCTTTTCCAGCCCTTTTTGTCTATAAAACCAGAGCTCCAGCTGCATTTTTTTTTGGGTTAGAAGACTTTGGTTTGAGTCTCATATATACAATCTCTCTCTCTCTCTATATTTCAAGCACCAAAACCCTAAAAGTCGTACACCATTTCTTCACCACCACCTAGCACCACCACCACCACTCCATTCCAGCGGCTTGGAGGACCTTCTCAGAGGCTATAAGTGCTGTATTTTGGACCAAGAGGCTGCTAAAGTTTGGTTCTTCAAGGGTGAGTCTCGTTTTTCCCTTTTTTGCTCTCTTCTTGGTCTATATCTTAGCCCTTCTTGCTTATACATTTGAGCTCCGACCAAAACTGAAAGTAGCATTTTTTTGAGCTCTATTTCATCTTTTATTAAGGGTCTCTCACTGTTTGAGACCCCCTTTTTGTACTTGCCTCTTTAGCCTTCTTTGTGCCATATTTTTGCATGATATTTTTAGCCTATGTGTAGTCTGTTTTGAGCTCTGATGTAAACTGTGAATAGGCTTATTTTGAGCCCTTCTTCAACATTTAAGAAGGGCTCATCCTTTTTTGGGACCTCCATGTGTCACTTGCCATTGAACCCCTCTTTGGTCCCCATTTTTGCATGATTTGTTAGCACATTGAGCTTCTGTTTTTCGACCCTAAACAGAACTGAAAAGGGTCTTATTTTGACCCCCTCTCCATGTCTCATTGAGGGTCTTTGGCTGTTTGATGCATATTTTGTATACTTTGTGTTTAATCCTCTTTTGGCCTCATTTTTGCATAGCATTTTGAGCATACTTGTATCTGTTTTTGGGGCTTTCTATAAACTGAAAAAAGTCATATTTTTAGTCTCTCTTAAATGTTGTAGAAGGGTCTTTTTCTGTTTGGGCTTTACATCTACCACTTGCTTCATTGCCTCCCTTGCGGAGCCATTTTTGCATGCTAATTTAGTCCCACTTGTGGTCACTGTTTGGCCATGCTTTAAACTGTAAAAATTCTTGTCTCGGGGCTGCCTTGCTTCTGTATTCTCATTTCATGTACCAATTATGCATGCTTTGTATAGCTGTAGGCCATTCTGTACGCCTAGCTTCATGTTTCGGGAATGATTCCATGCATCGGGTGTCATTTCGCCTTGTTTCGGGGCTGTTTTGCTTCTCACTTTGCCACTGATTTTTGCATGTTTGCATACCATATTCCATGTCTTACCATGTCATGTTAGAGTGGCATTTCGGTGCCTGAGGGTTGGTCCTCGGTTTGCGTGCACGCGTGCACGCATTTCGAGTTGTCTTGTTTTCATCTGATGGCCTCCTATGTGAGTGTGGCCGAGGTCCACTTGTGTTGGTGTAAGCCCATATTGCATTGTGTATGCCATTTCATTCCATAGCATTGCGTATGCTAGGCCGTATATTAGCGCATTGTGTATGCCATGTTTCCTCATGCATCGTGTATGCCATTTCATAGCCTTTCGCATGTTAGGTTGTATCTTAGTTGCATTCATGCATGTCATGCATATTGCATTGTGTTCGGGATAGGAGTTAGCCCGAGCACGGGAAACGAGGTACGTTCCATACTCCGAGTGACGGAACGTGTCTCAACTCCCTAGTCACCGACACTCCGAATCATCCATGATGGAGTTAGGTTTTGTTGTGTTTTCATGTGCATTCATTCCATATTGAATTGTACAAATCGACTCCTCGGCCATCATGCATCGAGATGCGTGATTGGTGGCACGAGGATCGAGGCATGCATACATTTGTGAAAATACATTGCTATGCCCCTTTCCTGCTCTCTGTTGCAGCAAAATCAAGAATCAGCAGTCTTCCGAGGCTTGGCGCGCTTTCCAAGAACAATTGCAAAACAGAGGCTAATTGGGGCATCCCAGTGGATTTCCGTGCAAGGCAGCCTAAACATACATCATTCATCAGAATCAAGGCAGTCCCTGGCTTGCATGCCAGTTTATTATTTTCTTAGTTAATTTGTAAATTGATTAGGAATTTGTACACATTTTGGACTGTATTATTTGGACTGTAATATTCTTTTATTCGGGACTGTATATTTATTCGGACCCTCTGCGCGAGGGCATAATTGTAATAAGTGTGGGTGAGTGTGATGTATGTCTTCCAACCCCACGTCTTTCTTCCCTTTTATTTACCTGCTTATGATGGTTAGATTAGGGCATGTTTCAATTAGCATACAGTATGATAGCATGTTTGCATTCATTCATCTGTCTTGCACGCACCGGGCTCGGCGCATCATACTAACTGCATTTGTATTTCAATTCCAAGTTGAATACATGTTAGCTGTAGCATCCCATATGCCATGTTTAGAATAGCCGAGCCTGCTATAGTTTGCATCTTTGCATGTGTTGCATTAGGCAATTCTGTGTATCTAGGATCATGCATGGATTTCTAATGAGCTTCTGTTTTGGCTTGGAGTACTCGGTGAATTTTATGCTTTAGCATCCTTGCATGCGTGTGAGTGTTGCCATGAATAACTTGCTTACCATGAGGCTAACTGCTTATGTGATATAACTGCCTTGAATGCCTGTGAGTGGAGGTTGTGTTATTTGGATTGGAACAATTCATCAAATGTTTGTTTTAAGCCCACTGGATAGTGGCAAAATTATGTTTTCTAAGCCCACCCGAGGGTGGCAAAATCCGCATTTTAAGCCTACTTGCGAGTAGCAAACCATCTTCACAAACAAACATGAAGTGTTTTGTTCCAATTCAGACGACTCAGTCTATACTTGTATGCTGTGCGTATCACATAGTAACCTAGGCTAATAACCGGAATAAGAACACACAATGTTTTCAAAAATAGATATCATGGTTAGTAAAGGCCGGTCTTTGACCGGGCGAGCGGGGGTGCTCACGAAGTGACCTTCCCCAATCGTACCCAAGTTCTCGAGCCGAGGCAACTTTGGTGATGACGGACACGTGGCCTTTGGCACCGAGTCAGGGTTTCCTAAATTTTCCAAAAATAAAATATTTAGGTGGCGACTCTGTATCTGGCAAAGCAGTCCATGTTTGGCACTTCTTTTCTAAAAATCCATTTTCTCAAATCGATTTGCCGGATTTGGACTCTTTGGTTCAAGATTAAGAACCGTAACACAAATCGAGTCCGAGCTGTAGCGAGGTCCCCCGCGGGCTTGTTACACCTTTTCAAACTTTCATATTAGACTGGCTCCTTGGCCTTTTTATCAGACTGGCTCTTAGGCCTTTATATCAAACTTGCTCTTGGGCCTTTATGTCAAACTGGCTCTTAGGCCTTTCAAACTTTCGTATCAAACTAGCACATAGGCCTTTCAGACTTTCATATCAAACTGGCGCATATGCCTTTCAGGTTTTCATATCAAACTGGCACATAGGCCTTTCAGACTTTCATGTCAAACTAGCACATAGGCCTTTCAGACTTTCATATCAAACTGGTACATAGGCCTTTCAGACTTTCATATCAAACTGGCGCATAGGCCTTTCAGGTTTTCATATCAAACTGGCACATAGGCCTTTCAGACTTTCATATCAAACTGGCACATACGCCTTCCATATCAAACTGTGTCCATCATTCAAATTAATGAACTTTACAAACTTACATAGAAGTAGCAATTGGACAATAACATATGTCAGATATTACTCACAGTGATCGGTAGATTGGTTCGCCCTGGAACTCGACCCTACACATGTCATGAATATAAAAGAATCACTAACAATTCAATCAGTTCAAAATTCACATTTTCCTCTTAGGCTTTATTCTTATCTCTTTAACTCATTTACAATGCTCAATGTATGCCTAAGAGTGCTTAGAAGTGAAAGGGAACGGAAAACAGAACACATAATGCATTTTCAAAATTTCAGAAAATAGGGTCCCCGCTCGAGCGTGGACTTCTCCGCTCGAGCGGACCCTTAAGGCCTGCAAAAGTACTGGATGCATCAAAATTACGCTCGATCGCGAACTCTGGCGCTCAAGTGAAATGCCTCTCTACATGGCTCCCCGCTCGAGCGTGGGATTCCTTCGCTCGAGCGTGAACCATGTCTGCAAAAAGTGCTGGGAGCTCGATTTTTACGCTCGAGCGGCAGTTTCCCCGCTCGAGCGGGACTTAAATTTCTGGAAAATCCAGAACATGTTCTTGAGCTTCAACTTCAAATTCAAAGGCCCCAAATGCATGGTTTTGACCCAAAATTCGTACATGTGTGCACTAACTTGGTACAAATACTGAATCACAACATTTTGAAGCTCAATTTCATGATTTATTTGCATGTATGTCCCAAGATATTACAACTCATCTCCAATATGCTCAAATTGAGACATTCAAGACTTATACTCCCATGATATGTACATGCATGTCCTATTTGATATCATACTCACTTCAAATAATGCAATAAGTGTTCATTCCCATAAAATTTGACAAAGACCTGCTTGTATATGGGATTACACTACCAATCTTTCACAATTTTACAAATTACATGCTAGATTTGTGGTTCCATGGGAGTTCATTACATGCATGCACATATCAAGCTCAATTTCAACAAAATTAATTCAAATCATGCTCTTGATCACAAACAACCCTTGAACACACAAGATTACACATTAACTCATGAATTCAAGAATCAAATGCTCACCTAGAGGCTCAATCTTCCAATCTATAGCAACTTCTTGAGTTTAATCCTCCAAGACTACACAAATTTGAGCCAAACACCCAACTCTCCTATTTTCCCTCTCTCTAGCCGACTCCCTCTCCCCCTTTCCTATAGTTAGAATAAGCTAAGGTGAAGCAAAGAAGAGGGAATTGAATATAATAAGGCCCCACTAAGTCACAATATTATAATCATAAGATAGTTGGGTTCTAATTCATCAATTTAATCGATTTAATTTAACCGGAATCAATTTCTAATTAAATTTCACTGTAGGCCCTAAAAATTATGCCAACCACGATGGCATAATCAATTTCGGGTTCTGCGGCCGATAAGGCCCTCAATTTAATTTCCAAAGCGGATTATTCAAACAGATATTCCTACGGTGAACAGATAGAATTCCAAAATCACGTATATCACATAATGGCACACAAAATCATATCGAAACATATAATCGCATACGTATTAGGGGCCAATTAACATAATACAGAACGGGGGTATCACAGTCTTCCCCCCTTTAAGAAGTTTGGTCCTCCAAACTTAAGTTACCTTCGTCGGGAAACAAATGTGGATAGTGCAGTCGCATCTCCTCTTCTTTTTCCCAAGTAACATCCATCCCATAGTGTTCTTTCCATTCAACTTTTACCATCGGGATGGTCTTGTTTCTCAACTGTTTTACTTGCCGATCAACAATTCGTTCCGGCCATTCAGCATATTCCATATTTTCATCAATGGCTACCCGGTGATAATCAATCACATGAAACGGGTCTCGGAGGTAACCCCTTAACATCGACACATGAAACACATTATGGATTTGCTCGAATCCCGGTGGCAAAGTAACTCTGTAGGCTACTGGACCAAGCCTCTCCAAAATCTGAAATGGCCCAATGTAACGGGGTGACAACTTGCCCTTCTTTACAAACCTGACTTGGCCCTTCATTGGAGACACACGAATAAACACATGGTCCCCGACCTCATACTCAAGGGGTCTCCTTCGAACATCTGCATAATTCTTTTGTCGGTCCTGAGCTGTTTTGAGCCTTTGACGAATAGTCTTGATTTTCTCAGAAGTGTCTTGCACAATTTCAGGTCCAAGCAAAGCTCTATCCCCGACCTCTGTCCAACAAATAGGTGATCTACACCTCCTACCATACAGAGCCTCGTATGATGCCATACCGATGTTGGAGTGGAAGCTGTTATTATAAGCAAATTCTGCAAGTGGCAAATAGTCTTCCCAACTCCCCTGAAAATCCAAAGCACACATGCGAAGCATATCTTCCAAAGTTTGTATCGTTCGTTCCGACTGCCCGTCTGTCTGTGGGTGGAATGCAGTACTGAACCTTAGTTCTGTTCCCATAGCTTCCTGCAAACTTTTCCACAATCTAGACACAAATTTCGGATCTCTATCCGACACAATGGATACCGGAACTCCGTGTAAACGGACAATCTCATCAATATAAATAGTAGCCAATCTATAAGTAGTAAATGTAGTTTTGATAGGCAGAAAATGTGCAGATTTAGTCAGTCTATCAACTACAACCCAAATCGAATCCATACCTCGAGGAGTCCGAGGTAGGCCAACAACGAAATCCATAGTCACGTGCTCCCATTTCCATTCAGGAATAGGGAGAGGCTGAAGTAGACCGCTCGGTTTCTGATGTTCGGCTTTGACTTGCTGACATTGAAGGCACTTGGATACATATTCTGCAATTTCCTTCTTTATTTTAGGCCACTAATAAGTTTGTTTCAAATCTCGATACATTTTGTTGTTACCCAGATGCATAGCAAATGCGGATCTGTGGGCTTCATCTAAAACCCTCTTCTTTAGTTCTGGGGCATTAGGGACACATACTCGGTTCCGGAATTTCAACATTTCATTCTCAATACTAAATTCTACTCTCAGGCTTGCCTCAAATTCGTCAATCACTTTCTTGAGGAACTCATCCCCCTTTTGTTTCTGCTTGATTTCTTCAATGATCGCCGGCTCGGCTGTAATAGCGGCTATCAATCCGTCCTGTTTACACATTACCACTTCAATTTCAGACTTCTCAAAATCATGCAGGATCTCCTTCTGTTCGGTAAGCAAACAAGCCATACTCCCCGTTGATTTTCTGCTCAAGGCATCAACAACTGTGTTAGCTTTCCCGGGGTGATACTGAATCTCTAGATCATAATCCTTTATCAATTCCAGCCATCTTCTCTGGCGCATATTCAACTCTATCTGTGTGAAGAAATATTTCAAACTTTTGTGGTCCGTGTAGACCTCACACTTTGCTCCATATAGCTAATGCCGCCAGATTTTCAAAGCAAAAACAACTGCGGCCAATTCTAGGTCATGCGTTGGATAATTCTTCTCATGTGGTCTCAACTGTTGGGAGGCGTAGGCAATAACCTTTCCGTTCTGCATTAACACACAACCCAGACCTTTATAAGATGCATCACTAAAAATCACAAAATTTTCCGTACCTGAAGGTAGTGTCAAAATCAGGATGGTGGTCAATCTGGTTTTCAATTCATGAAAGGCTGATTCTTTTTCATTGTTCCACTCAAAAGATTGCCCCTTGCGTGTCAGTTGGGTAAGAGGCACGACTATTTTTAAAAAATCCTTCACAAACCTCCTGTAATACCCAGCTAAACCCATAAAACTGCAAACTTCTGTTACATTGGTCGGTGTAGGCCAATTCACAATTGCCTCTATTTTCTGTGGGTCCACTGAAATCCCTTCTCTGTTAATCACATGTCCTAGGAAAGCAACTTCATTCAACCAAAACTCACATTTCTTTAGTTTAGCAAACAATTTCCTTTCCCTAAGTATTTGCAAGACGGTTCTCAAATGTTGTTCATGTTCAAGTCTATCTTTGGAATATATCAAGATATCATCAATAAAAACTACAACAAACTCATCCAAGTAGGTTTTAAAAATTCTATTCATTAAGTCCATAAATGCTGCCGGAGCATTAGTCACTCCAAATGGCATAACTAGAAATTCGAAATGACCATACCTTGTCCTGAAAGCGGTTTTCTCAACATCCTCTGCTTTTACCTTCAACTGATGATACCCGGATCTCAAATCAATTTTAGAAAACACCTGTGACCCCTGCAACTGGTCAAACAAGTCGTCAATATGGGGTAGTGGATATTTGTTCTTTATTGTTACCTTATTCAGTTCCCGATAATCAATGCATAAACGCAAAGTTCCATCCTTCTTCTTTACAAACAAAACTGGTGCACCCCAAGGCGAAGTGCTAGGTCGAATGAATCCCTTATCAAGCAGGTCTTGCAACTGTTCTTTCAATTCTTTCATTTCGGCAGTAGCCATTTTGTAGGGAGCTTTGGAGATTGGTTGGGTGCCTGGCATAGTCTCAATTGTAAACTCTATCTCCCTATCTACCAATTCCCCTGGCAATTCATTTGGAAACACATTCGGAAATTCTCTAACAATAGGGATATCATTCACTCCAACATCCACAGATTGTTTAGTCAATACATAGCACAAATAACCCTGGCACCCTTTCCTGATTAGCCTACATGCTTTCATTGCAGATATCAAATAAGGTGAAGGCACTACCCCATTTCCCACAAACACAATCTCTTTCTGCTCTGGTGGTTTAAATACAACTTGTTTTGTCACACAATCAATGGTGGCACAATATTTGGTCAACCAATCCATGCCCAGAATTACATCGAAATGTCTAAAGTTCAAGGGTAACAAATCTACATATAGGGTAGCATCCTCGATATGCATGTCACAAAACTGATATATGTATTCACATAACACGGATTCCCCCGATGGAGCACACACACATAGCAGATAGGGCAGTAATTCTAAGGGTCTATTCAGTCTAGATGCAAATGCATATGTCACAAAGGAGTGTGTGGATCCGGAATCAATTAATACAAAAGCATCCTGACCACATATAGAAATAGTACCTGAGACAACTGCATTGGCATTCCGTGTATCGCCCGGAACAAGCTCAAAAACTCTCCCTTGTCTTATGGTATCCCCAGTGGTTGCAGACCTCAAAGTGTTTCCTGGCTTTAGGATTGATGCAGTGGAACTAGCAGCTTTCTTTCCCCCATTTTGATTACAATCTCGGGCCATGTGCCCTTGTTTACCACACTTGAAACAGGCCCCTGACACACGGTAACAAACCCCACGGTGCATTTTGCTACAAATGTTACACATGGGAGATGTGTCTTGGGAAGAATTCGAGGTGTTTGAGGAGCCCGTATTTTGCTTTTTCAGAAACTTCTTCTTCGAAAAGAAGCCCTGCTTTTGTTACCTTTCCATTCTGTTGTTGGCTTGGCTTGTCTAGCTATGTTTGCCTCAGATATAATGGCCCTGTCTAGCACTCCTATGTATGTTTCCAACTTCAAGACGTTCACCCTTTCTAGGATGTCACTTCGGAGCCCACCTTCAAAATGTCTTGCCTTCTTATAGTCTGTGTCAATTACATGTGGCGCAAACCTGGCCAACTTAGTGAATTTGGCCTCATACTCGGCCACAGTCATGCTGTCTTGCTTCAGTTCCATGAATTCTGCCACCTTCCTATCCCGAACACACTGCGGGAAGTACTTGTCATAAAAGATTTCCAAAAATTTTGCCCAATTAGCATCTTTGTAACTCTCGCGCATCAACATCCACCATCTTCTCGCTTCATCTTCTAGCATAAAGGTGGCTAGAAGCACTTTCTGCGTCTCTGAACACGGAAATACTTCAAACAGTTTTTCAATGCCGAGGACCCAAGCTTCAGCTTTCAGAGGATCTAGTCCACCATGGAACAGGGGTGGTTTCATTTTCTTGAACTCTTTGGTGAGGGCTATGGCCCGGTCATCATTCTGATTATCTGGCACAGGAGGTGCCGAAGGCGGAGGTGGAGGATGTGGCTGCTGCCACTGTTGTTGCCATTCTTGTTGTTGCCTCAAAGACTCTGCCATTTCCTGAATCAGTCTCTCCATTCTATCCAGTCTAGTAGTAGTAGACTCTTCTATCTCATCACCCCTTGTCCTCACCATCTGATTAAACTTGCATTATAGTTTATACAAAAGGTATAAAAATATGCATGTAACAAGGAGCATATATATATATATATTCAGATAATTTGTAATGCAAGTAGTTCACAAACTTGTAACATAAAGTTGTTCACATGAAACAGTTAAACACATTCTCAATGCTTTCAAATTCGTACTTATGAATGCATCCTAGATCTTTTCTAGACGCTTATTGCTCTTTTGGACAAGTGTGTGAGTTATTAACCTGGCTCTAATACCAATCTGTCATGACCCTAACGCGCCCCCGTGGATTAAGGGCATAACCGGCCAGTAATCGTGAGATTACCTACGGCCTCAATCCAAACCAAACGCATTTTAACAGAGTTAATGAGGGCCAAACGGAAGCAATTTTAAAACTTTGTCCTTAGAGCTGTGCTTACATGGCACGTCAAACAAGTTATACATCTAAACATTAATAACTCACAACAGAAATTAAGTATCAAAAGTTCAGCACATACAGGATCATCCCAAAACTATGTCAACCTGTGAAGCTATATACAAACATCTACAAAGCTTCGCCAACAAGACAAAATATAACTACATGACAAAAGGCGAAGATGGGTCTCATGCGTGAGACACAAAGGCTGACTTTCCAAAACTTATGTTGATCCACTTAGGCTTTACTGGGGCTGGGTCTGGACCTCCCTTGGCTCACCTACAAACACATGAATGAGCGTGAGCGAGAGCCCAGTGAATAATATTAAATAAAGGAAATGCATTGAAACATTATACAACAGGCGGCCTTAGGCCCCAATTCATTCATGTTAATTGGCCTTTGGCCTTTTCAAACTTTCATATCAAACTGGCTCCTTGGCCTTTTTATCAGACTGGCTCTTAGGCCTTTATATCAAACTGGCTCTTGGGCCTTTATGTCAAACTGGCTCTTAGGCCTTTCAAACTTTCATATCAAACTGGCACATAGGCCTTTCAGACTTTCATATCAAACTAGCGCATATGCCTTTCAGGTTTTCATATCAAACTGGCACATAGGCCTTTCAGACTTTCATATCAAACTAGCACATAGGCCTTTCAGACTTTCATATCAAACTGGCACATAGGCCTTTCAGACTTTCATATCAAACTGGTGCATAGGCCTTTCAGGTTTTCATATCAAACTGGCAAATAGGCCTTTCAGACTTTCATATCAAACTGGCACATACGCCTTCCATATCAAACTGTGTCCATCATTCAAATTAATGAACTTTACAAACTTACATAGAAGTAGCAATTAGACAATAACATATGTCAGATATTACTCACAGTGATCGGTAGATTGGTTCGCCCTGGAACTCGACCCTACACATGTCATGAATATAAAAGAATCACTAACAATTCAATCCGTTCAAAATTCACATTTTCCTCTTAGGCTTTATTCTTATCTCTTTAACTCATTTACAATGCTCAATGTATGCCTAAGAGTGCTTAGAAGTGAAAGGGAATGGAAAACAGAACACAAAATGCATTTTCAAAATTTCAGAAAACAGGGTCCCCGCTCGAGCGTGGACTTCTCCGCTCGAGCGGACCCTTAAGGCCTGCAAAAGTACTGGATGCATCAAAATTACGCTCGATCGCGAACTCTGGCGCTCGAGCGAAATGCCTCTCTACATGGCTCCCCGCTCGAGCGTGAACCATGTCTGCAAAAAGTGCTGGGAGCTCGATTTTTACGCTCGAGTGGCAGTTTCCCCACTCGAGCGGGACTTAAATTTCTGGAAAATCCAGAACATGTTCTTGAGCTTCAACTTCAAATTCAAAGGCCCCAAATGCATGGTTTTGACCCAAAATTCGTACATGTGTGCACTAACTTGGTATAAATACTGAATCACAACATTTTGAAGCTCAATTTCATGATTTATTTGCATGTATGTCCCAAGATATTACAACTCATCTCCAATATGCTCAAATTGAGACATTCAAGACTTATACTCCCATGATTTGTACATGCATGCCCTATTTGATATCATACTCACTTCAAATAATGCAATAAGTGTTCATTCCCATAAAATTTGACAAAGACATGCTTGCATATGGGATTACACTACCAATCTTTCACAATTTTACAAATTACATGCTAGATTTGTGATTCCATGGGAGTTCATTACATGCATGCACATATCAAGCCTCAATTTCAACAAAATTAATTCAAATCATGCTCTTGATCACAAACAACCCTTGAACACACAAGATTACACATTAACTCATGAATTCAAGAATCAAATGCTCACCTAGAGGCTCAATCTTCCAATCTATAGCAACTTCTTGAGTTTAATCCTCCAAGACTACACAAATTTGAGCCAAACACCCAACTCTCCTCTTTTCCCTCTCTCTAGCCGACTCCCTCTCCCCCTTTCCTATAGTTAGAATCAGCCAAGGTGAAGCAAAGAAGGAATTGAATATAATAAGGCCCCACTAAGTCACAATATTATAATAATAAGATAGTTGGGTTCTAATTCATCAATTTAATCGATTTAATTTAACCGGAATCAATTTCTAATTAAATTTCACCGTAGGCCCCAAAAATTATGCCAACCACGATGGCGTAATCAATTTCGGGTTCTGCGGCCGATAAGGCCCTCAAGTTAATTTCCGAAGCGAATTATTCAAACAGATATTCCTACAGTGAACAGATAGAATTCCAAAATCACGTATATCACATAATGGCACACAAAATCATATCGAAACATATAATCGCATACGTATTAGGGGCCAATTAACATAATACAGAACGGGGGTATCACAGCCAGTAACTGCATAATGAAAGGAGTTGGATGTTATCAGAGTGTAGTGGATCTCCGTTCTTTTCCAAGAAGCCACTTGTGTCATACAGAACCTAAATAATAAAAAATAAACAAAAATTTAAAAAGTTTGCAAGCAAAATTATTGATAATTGTAAAGGTCCAAAATCTTGCATTATCCAAGTAGACGTAGACAAGCATGAAGTAAATTCAATGAAAGATAAGGAAATTCTTCCAACTCTACTACCAAGATAAGGAAACTCTACAAAAAGTGAAATCAATCAAGTTCTATCTAGGCATGTTTTCCAAGCAAACTTGCTTCAATTTTTTTTTTCTTACATTTCAAATAAACTGACAATTTTGTAAAATTCGTCTATAGTCTGTCCGGGTGGGCCTCAAACTAAAGAAGGAGAAGATGGTTAGCCTTCTGCTGAGTGAGCCCAAACAGAAGTAGATACACACTAGATCAGAGCAAGTTTAGCTAGCCTAATGGCACACACACTTACTAGGATGAGGCATAGTGGGAATCGAACCTTACCCTTGGTTGATGTACGAATAAGGGGGGCACTCTGTTTGGATACATTAAAAACACTTATTTTATTTCTAAAAGCAAGAAGCAAAAAAGAGATACTAATATTTGGTTTGAAGCTCAAAATTATTTCTTAAAAAGACAGGATGATTCAAAATTCTTTCTTTACAAAATCAGAAAAGATAAATTTTGGAAGCAAAAAAGCACTTTTGTTATCCAATTCCTATCCATTAGTATTTTTTTTTTTAATTTTTACATTCTAATTGAAAAAAATTTAGTCAACAAAACTTCATCAATTTGTGTGCTTCTAGTATACAATGCTAACTTGGTTATTTTAAGATTCTAATATTTGAAACTGAAGAGAAAGTTGTTCGCCCTATCAAATTACCCAATATCTGAAAACATAACCATACGTATGATTGGAAAGCCCTTGGAACGAGTGGATCAAAATTTCCAAGTAATATCAACAAATTTTTTTTTTTTTTGCTAGAATGAATCCACACCCATTTGATATTCTAGATTCGGGTTTCATTGTTTTGTATTGTTGTTCATGTCTTATCTTTTTTTTTTTTCCCTCCTTGAGTTTGGCTATTGGGATGTGTTGGTTGTGTTTGGAACAGGTCGATAGCTTGTTTTTCAAAACTTTGGTTGCCCAGATTTTGGCCTCTACGCTCGAGTGTAGCTTCTTGTGCTCGAGCGGACTTTGTGGACTCCCAGTATTTTGGTAGGTCTGCAAAACTACTAGGAGAGTGTATTCTATGCTCAAACGGTGCTTTATGCGCTTGAGCGGTCGTGCGCTCAAGTGACACTTCTTCTGCTTCGAGCGGTAGGCTTCTGTTTGCAAAACTTCTTAGAGTGTGTATTCTACGTTCGAGGGTCACTTCCTGAGCTCGAGCAGTGATGCCTTTTTCATTGTGTCTTAATGCTCGAGTGTCACTTCATGCGCTCGAGCGGTAATTATTTTTGTGTCTGCACGCTCGAGCGTCACTTCTTGCGCTCGAGCGGGCTGTGCGTATATCGGTTCGTAATAGTCACTTTTTACATCACGTTTGCATCTCTCTCACTCTCTCTAAACATTTCAAAATCCTAAATCTATTTTTGATTAATAACAAATATGAGTGGAGAGACTCATTAAACTAATATAGTATTAACTCATACAAAAATGCTGGATACAACATGGAAAAAGTACATGATCATCCTAGCATTGTTATTAACATTTTCTCTCTTCCCTTTCTTTCATACTTAATTTCATCACTTTAAAATAATAAAATTATCAAACAATTGATATTTTCAACGGAAAATGCTTATAGTCTTTAAAACATCTATCTAAATTTACTGAAGTAATGCTATAAAAAACCATATGTATATATTACATTTGACCTACTATGTAAAATGTCACAATTGTATTGATAACTAATAACATGAGTAGGGAGATGAGTGTGAATTTATCTAAATAGTGTAAATAATAACGCATTGGTGATGAGACTCCTTCAACCCATGCACTTGTAGCAAGTGATACAATGGACTAAGTTTAATATGTAAATGTGGCCATTATAATATTATTGATATTATTTTCAATGAGATGGATTGTTCAATGTCAGTTGTTAATTTGTTTAACACTCAATCTTTTGTTACAACAACATAAATAAATTTAAGAATAATATTTTAAGAATTTCTAATCTTCAATATTTAAAATTATCATCACATTATTCTTATAAAAAAAAGTTGTGAGAGTAATATCATTTTCTATCTAACATGAAAAAGACAAGGCAACCAACTTTACGCCAAGGACAGGATGTGCCTAACTATAAACTAAATCATCACTAGAAATCAGTGGTTGTCTCATTCTTATCGGTTGAGGGATCCTTCGTAAAATTCAAGAAGGATATTTATTCATTCACAATAAAGATCTTTATTTTGATCAATCATTCATAAATTAAAGAGGTGTCTTATTCCTCAACACTAGTCTTTATTCTCCATTTATCTTGGTGAAATTACAACAATGACGATTTTTTTTTTTAATTGTTGTGTGTTGTCAACTTTAAATATCCTGTAAAAATCTAATTGCATTATTAAATAAATAACTAAAAAAACCCAACTTTTTTAGAGACGTCAACTCACCTAGTTAGAAAATGTTTCACAAAGATTTATACATTAATTTTTTTATTTTATTTTATTTATAATGATAATGATATTTTGGACAAAATATGAATGTTGATATCCTTCCCAAAAAAAACAAGCTATATTCTGCAGGACCTTTTAATATATATATATATTTTTTTTGTCCTTTTACTCTTTCTTTCTATTAAACTTTATGTTTGTTATGAGAAAAAAAAAACTTCATGTCTATTGAATTTCTTTTCCATTTTTTTAGTATTTTTTTTTTTTGATATTGTAAATATATATATATATTTAACTTTTTCTTATGCACATACACTTAAATTGTGAAAAAGTACATAAACAAATTCAATAAAACAGGTAAGCCAAGCAAGGTAGCAAAGTGTTTTCCCATTCAAGCATTTTATCAAACACATAGTAATCAACAAATTAGAATAGCAAACTGGCAATAGAAATATAGTGATTCCGGTTTTGACCAGACCCTTGTTGTAATCTGGATACGGGTTTCTTGGTTTTGTACTGTTGAATATGTCTTGGTTATCTTCTTCTCCCTTAAACTTGGCTTTGGGATTGTTGTGGTTGTGTTTGGAACAGGTTGGTTGTTTGATTTCCTAACTCTTGTTGCCCAGAATTTTGCTCTTCCGCTCGAGCGGCACTTCTTGCGCTCGAGCGGGCTTTGCAAACTCTCAGTAATTTTGCAAGTCTGCAAAACTACTAGAAGAGTGTATTCTACGCTCGAGTGGTGTTTCCTACCCTCAACCGGCCATAGTTTCACTCGAGCGATGCCCTTCTATCTACAAAACTACTGAATGTATGTATTCTACGCTTGAGTGGTCATTTCTTGTGTTCAAGCAAAACAACTTATTGTGTCTGACGCTCGAGCATCAACTCTTGCGCTCAAGCAAACTGTGCATATATCGGTTCATAGCAGCCTCTCACTTTTTCATTTCTTTTTCCCTCAAAACCCTACATCGAGACTCTCTCTCTCTCTCTCTAAAACTCACCTTCTCTCTATATTTTCACTTAGATCTAGTGATCTCTCTACCCGTGTGCCTTTGTTAAAAAGGTAATGTGTCTCAAGAGCTCTCTTTTGGTCCGATTAAAACTTGGTTTCGGCGTCTTTGAAGTTCTCCATCTCACCCTTTGGTCTTCTAAGCTTGAGGTAGAGACTCCCTACACTCTATGAGTTTTAACAGAAAATAACAAAAATGGTTTAAAAAGTAAAACTAATATAAAACCTACAAACCAAAAAAATAAACATAAAAATAAATATAAAAAAATTACCACGTGCAAAGTACATGCACATCCGCTAGTAAAATAAAAAAAAGAAGAAAAAAATTAGATTAAACAAAACATATATTTTAACTAATAAAAATAAAAAATATAACTCAAGTTGCTCTAAGGCTTACTTTGGAAAATACTAAATAAAACTAATTTTTTTTGTTTATTATGAAAGAACATATAAAATAAAGAGATAATATAACCTAAATAAATTAATAAATTGACTTATAAGTCACTTCTCAAAAGAGAAATAAATATATAATACCAACAAGCCACAAAAATAATAATAATAAAATAAAAATAAATAAATAAATAAATCATATTTATAGTTGCAAACTTGTTACCTGGAATTTATGTATTGGGAATATGTTTGGTTTTCGATGTGTGCCTACATTTTTTGTGTACAAAATTCTTAACCAGATCCAATCCACCACGTATTTTCTTACGTCAATAATGGATTGTTTTGAAAAATTAGTTAAAAGATGATTTTTAATTTTTTTAAATATATAAAAAAAAAATAAAGAAGTGATATGACTCCAAATAAATTAAAAGTTAACAAATAACTTTTTATTTTGTTTCCAAAACATACCAATGACTAGATTGAGCGACTCAAAAATCCACCACCAACTCACTCTCTCTCCATTCTCTGTGCCCATCCTTGGCCCCCAAAAAAAAAAAATTCCCTTATTTTATTTTATTTTTTTTTTACTTTTAGTGATTTTTTTTTTGTAAATTATGTTAAAAATTTTTATTTTTTGGATCTGTTTTGTCGAGACGAATCTAAAGTTTTTTTTTTTTTTTTGAAAAATTAAAAAAGATTACTTATTAGATGTTTTTTCAAAAAATTATACTTTTTTAGTTCGTTTTATCAAACTGAATCTAGCAATTAAATTTAAAAAAAAAAATTAGAAAATCTACATAATTAGAAATTTCATCATTTTTAATTATATCTTTATTAATGATGTGATAATAAAATAAAATCTACATAATTAAAGATGTGATCAATCAAAAGTTGACACCTATCATTTCCATTCTTAAAGTAGAATCATAAGGATTTAATTAGAGATCTCCAACATTTTCTTTATAATTTTTTAATTATTTTAACCAATAATAATAATAATAATAATAATAATAATAATAATAATAATAATAATAATAATAATAATAACTAGCTTTCCAAATATGATCCCAATGAATGAAAAATAAATTAATGGATGTAAATGTTATGCGATCATACCTCTCATTCATATTAATTTACCATATTTTTTATATTTTTTAATGGACGTAAACGTTTTGAAAAATTAATTCGTAAACGTTATGCCAAATCCGAGTCTTTTCCCCGTGTCTTTCACTCCTGACCTCTCTCTCTCTCTCTCTCTCTCTCTCTCTCGCTATAATAGTATATATGTACACACACTTTCATACATTCAGGTACCTAGACTAGCTGTGATTTGCTAAATTGTTGTTTGGAGAGTGAAAATTAATACGGCAAGCGCTTAGTGCTGCGAGAATGCTCCGACGCTCCTCGGCTCAAGCTGTGGAGCCGTGCATGTGGAGGAATTTGGAGGCCTCAAGACCTACATTTCTGATTCCCTTGATTCCAAGCTTGGGATCCTTCTTGTCTTTGATGTTTTTGGTACTTTCCCTATTGCAATTTTTGTGCTTTTTCTTCCATATTTGATCTGACTACTTGTTCATCTGGTTTGCAATTAAGCCTTTTTCGTTAATTTCATTGCAATTGGTATTGGGTCATAGATTTATGATACATACCTCATGTTTGTCTGTATATAACTATGCTTTTTTTAGTCTCAACCCACCACAAACCAACTTGCCAAACGGCAGCTTAGACTGTGTTTGGCTCATTAAATTGGGTAGGAGGAGTAAGAGGAAATCCGTGATCCAAATGCAGCATTAAGCTCCGTTTGGGTTGTTATGAATTTGAAATTAAGGTATTTGAGGTTGAATGAATAGAAAAACAATGGAAGAAGATAAGCTATATATATATATGAAAAATGATTCATCTACATAATTTCTCTCCCCAAACTCTCCAAATGACGTGAGAAGAAAAATTTTAAAAATTTATCTATGTTCAAATATTCTTTCAAAATTCTCCGTACACTACAAAAAAAAAAAGTTGCTTACGGTGGCGTTTCCATCAAGGCGCTTTTAAAAATGTTGTGTTACATCTCAATGGTAGACACGCTTTTCAAAGTATGATACCACCTAAATTAATAGGATGCCCTTTTGATGGTCTCAATGAGATAAGTCTATTTAACTTCATAGAGACTTAACCCCATATCTATTCAAACTAGGGATGCAACTTGGGTGTGCTCAACCTGAGTAACCCGAACCCAGCCCGAATTTTTTTAGGGCTTGGACAAGATATTTTTAAATTCACTACAGGCTTAGGCAAAAATTCAGCAGCCTGAATTAAATTTGGGCGAGCTTGGGCAAAGACGTCAAACAACCCGAGCAACCTAAAGCTCGAATTATACATATATAGATATATGAAAATATTAAATATACATATAAATTGTTAGCCATTTCATAATATTAAAGTAGTTTAGATTATGAAATCATATTGAATATATATTATTTATACAAATAACATAAAACTCTACTTTTTTTTATTTTCACTTATAAATTGTAAGGACTACTATAGCAGTATCTCTCTTACATTATATAAATTATTTGTTTTGATAGTTTTAATGATTTTCTATAATAAAAAAATGTAAATAGAGTCAAATTTTAATAATTTAATAATGTAATGTAGCCAGAAAAAAAAAATCTGAAATTCATTTACAATTCGGGCAATTCGGGTTTAACTCAGGTCGGCCTTGGGCAGGCAACTTCGGGTTACAATTCGGGCTTAGGCGGGTCTGAGAAAGTCTCAGCACAACTTGGATTGGGCTTAGACAACCTTCCAACGCGACTGAACCTGCTCGAGTTACACCCCTAATTCACACATTTCCAAATGGCTCTATCTCTCTATCTCTCTAAAATGGTTCTCTCTCACTAGCCCTAATTAAGGAGCCGTGGATGCAACCAACAATGAAGACTTCCTGGAGTTTATAGATCTGTAGAGAGATTGATGCTTCTATTCTCAATGGTTTCTTGTTCAATCTGGATCTCGATTTCGATTTGTGCACTAGGTCTTAGGATTTGATATTTTTCTTCGAGATTTTTTTATTTCCCTTAATCTTTACCGATCTAGGTCTTCGTTTTTCATGGATTCAAGTATCCAATTGCTCGTGATTTGGAGTTGCTGAGTTCACTTGAGATACAGAGCATTCTCACATCACTAAGCGCTTGCCATATCGATTTTCACTCTCCAAACAACAATTTAGCAAATCACAACTAGTCTAGGTACACAGTATGTGTGTGAGTGTATATATATATACTATTCTAGAGAGAGAGAGAGAGAGAGAGAGAGAGAGAGAGAGAGAGAGTGTGTGTGTGTGTGTGTGTATGTGTGTGTGTGAGTGAGTGCAGAGAGAGGTTGGGAATGAAAGGCACGAGGAGAAGACTTGTATTTGGCATAACATTTACAACTTAATTTCGCATAACGTTTACGTCCATTAAAAAGATATAAAAAATATGATAAATTATTATTAATGAGAGGTATGATCCCATAACGTTTACGTCCATTAATAATTTTTTCATTCACTGTGCGATCATATTTGGAAAGCCAATTATTATTATTATTATTATTATTATTATTATTTTGTTAAAATAATTAAAAAATTAAAAAGAAAATGTTGGAGATCTCCAATTAAATCCTTATGATTCTACTTTAATGATGTGAAATAATAGGTGTCAACTTTTGATTGATCACATCTTTAATTATGTAGATTTTATTTTATTATCACATCATTAATAAAGATATAATTAAAAATCATGAAATTTCTAATAATGTCGATTTTCTAAATTTTTTTTAAAAAATAATTTAAATTTCTAGATTCAGTTTGATAAAACGAACTAAAAAAGCATAATTTTTTTAAAAAAAAGTCTATTAAGTAATCTTTTTAAATTTTTCAAAAAAAAAAGAAACTTTAGATTCGTCTCGACAAAACGGATCCAAAAAATAAAATTTTTTAACATAATTTATAAAAAAAAGCACTAAAAGTAAAAAAATAAAAATAAAAAAATAAAATTGAAAAAAGGGATTTTTATTTTTTTGCCAAGGATGGGCACAAAGAGTGGAGAGAGAGTGTGTTGGGGGTGGGTTTTTGAGTCAGTTAATCAAGTCATTGGTCTCTTTTGGAAAAAAAATAAAAAATTATTTCTGGACTTTTAATTTATTTTGAATCATATCACTTATTTATTTCTTTATATATTTAAAAAAAATTAAAAATCAACTTTTAACTAATTTTTCAAAACAATCCATAATTGACGTAAGCAAATACGTGGCGGGAGGATCCAGTTAAGAATTTTGTACACAAAAAATGTAGGCATACATTGAAAATCAAACATATTCCCAATACATAAATTCGAGGTAACAAGTTTGCAACTATAAATATGATTTTTTTTTTTTTTTTTGGTGTCTCGTTGGTTTTATATATTTAGCTCTCTTTTGAGAAGTGACTTATAAGTCAATTTATTAATTTATTTAGGTTATATTACCTCTTTATTTTATATATTTTTTTGTAATAAACAGAAAAAAATTAATTTTATTTAGTACTTTCCAAAGTAAGCCTTAGAGCAACTTGAATTATATTTTTTTATTTTTATTAGTTAAAATATATTTTTTATTTAATCTGATTTTTTTCTTTTTTTATTTTATTAGTGGATGTGCACGTGCTTTGTACGTGGTATTTTTTTTTTATATTTATGTTTATGTTTATTTTTTTGGTTTGTAGGTTTTATATTAGTTTTACTTTTTGAACCATTTTTGTTATTTTTTGTTAACGTTTAATGTTTATGTTTGAAAGCATGGATATTGTTTGGTTGAAATTTGATAAGTCGGATTAGTTGCGTAATCGGACTCCATGTCCCTCATATGTGGATTTTTGTTGTCAATTCATCAATCAAGAAAATAATGTATGAATTCTTGTGTATGGAGGGCATTTATATTTCTGTTTAAATATTAAAATTTAGAAAGTAAGTTGAAACAATCACATAAAATAATTGTAGTCCATATCATATGGTTGGACTTATTATTATTAAATATATAATTCACCAGGTTGTTTCACTTTTGTTATGTGTATGTATCTAGAAACCATTTTGTAATAAAAAGATGAACAAATAAAACACCCAACTAACATTTGTATATTATTATTATTTAAGGTGAAAAAAAATAAAGCATTCAACTAATATTGTAATTTTTTTTTATAATTTTGAAATAAATTAAGCAAAGGAAATTGAAAGATAAAAATATTTTACAAAATTCATTCATTCTCTAGTTTGATCCTCTTTGCGGAATTTTGAAAATTTATTGTATTTGTATTTTTCATTTTATATTGATCTTCGCCATTTTGTACTTCTTCTGCTGCAATCTTTCCAAATATGCGATCCTTATCATTCATCTTGTGTAGCCTTGTGATAAATATGTATGTATGTCTAGAAGCAAGTTTTAGCACATTATAAAATTTGTTATTCTTACCTTCGCAACAATAACAATAGTATAGTTTTAAATTAAATTATTTTGTTTGCTATGTATGTATGTTACTAATGTGACACTGTTTATGCATTTGATAAATTTGCCTTGTCTTTGGATGCTATGAATTCAGTTGCTGGACATCCAATAATTTTCTCAGCCGCTTCAAATAATGACATGTAGTTTTGTTTTTCCATCTCCCACTATAAGCTTCATCAAATATATGATATTTGATGTAACAAATGTAAATAAATTATGAGGTTGTAATTTTGTTATTTAATAAATGCAAAAGATTAATTTGTGTTATTATGTACAACTATCACATACCTTGGATGATACTCTGAATTTGAGTTCTTGCATTTACTGCATTATGCTCCTTGTTCAGTTTGATAAACTTTTTTTATTGCATACTTTGCAAGCAATATACCGAGGTTTGGTCTTGATTGTCTATATGAATGATTGTCGCTTTGAAGGAACAATGTGTGAATTTGGATATTTATAGTCATGGTGTATTAATATTAATATTAATTTGGTGAAGTAAAAGAGAAATCATAATATTTGCAATTATTACAATTATTATTAGGATGATAAATTAAATACTTGAAAATCAAGTAATGAACGTTCTATCAAATCTTCTATCTTCACTTATTCAGGACTTTGCTTACTTGTTGCCCATGACGTTGTACTTGACTTGCTTTCAATTGTTTTTTTTTATTACAACTACACATAATACTTGTTAATTTTCTTATTGTATGAAAGCTGTAAATATGGAAATAGAAACAATATATTTTTTTTAATATACCATTCTCTAATATTATCAGCTTCCGGTGTTATTGGGTTTATTTGAATTGTAGTTGTTGAAATTGTGGATATAGTTATTACACCTGCTTGAAATGAAAATTGTGAGTATATATATATGTAACGCCCTCAAAATACAATATAAATAATCCATTCATAAGATCCATCGATTTAATGAAAATGATATACTTTTATTCATCAGAGTTTATATTACAAAAAGTATTACTTGTGTTATACATTCACCAACATTCATTCTGAATCTACAGCATGTAATACAAGTTAGTGATAACAAAATAAATGCCCTACGGGCTTACATCTTTCCAAGATATCACTTGGTTACAACAAAAAAAAAAGAGTCCTAAGCTCTATACATGTAAAGCCCTCGGCATGAATGAACATTTAAATATAACATAACAAAAATAAAATCTTCAGCCCCTAGTCCTCCCAAGCTATATCCTTGGAGGTAGCATGTTGCCAGTACCTAAAAATGGTTTCCTAAGTAGGGTGAACCAAAGCTCAATGGAGATAAACTAACACAATGTATGAGATTTAACTAAGATATAAATTTCAGATAAAAGTCCAATACTCATGGCCAACTTACATTATCCCCATTACAATTCATTATTGATAACTACATCTTAATCCATTTCCATTCATTCATTTCAAGTCAATTCATAAGTGTAGTTCCTTATCATCTAAAGCATCCTGAATGAGATTACAACTCATTCGTTCACAATTCAATAACAATCATTATTCAAACACTTAAATTGTCTTGCCATTTTACGGATTCTCGTCCGAGGGAATCGACACCCAAATATACACATATAAGGTTTCGGGACTTTCACACTGGACACTCCGGCTAACTTAATTTAAAATGGAGTCCATCCCCTATCTCCTCCCAAACAATGGAGTGCATCCCCTATCTCCTCCCAAATAATGATACATATACAATGTATTTAAAAGCATTGTCATATACAATAACTATCCAAATCACACATTCAATGGTTTAATCAAACCGTCATATTCAATGACATAATTTAAATGTTCAATTACAATTCACCTAGTCCTCATACAGTTTCTACAACAATCATAGCTATTCTCCACTGATAGCCCAAAATAGATATTTCTAAACAGATGTACAATTTAACAAACAGATAATTTATCAAATTTTTCATAGGTGAGTGATTTATCAAATCCAACTACACTATTCATTCACACATCCTCCCAATTTCATATTTTCCATATCAATTTCATTATTTATACCAAATAATTATTTAACACAAATTAGGGCAAGTTTTCCCCTTTTTCCAAATATCAATCCCAAGTCCAAATTTTATCATTATAACCCATATAACCTCATATTCAATACCCCATATAGATATTCATGGAACCCAATATGAAATCCCTATTTTAAATTTTGGACCCAAACCCTAACTTCCCTCATATCCTCCAAATTTTCACCACTTATACCAAATGACAAATACCTAGGTTAAAAACCATACCAAGGTGTACAATATCCTTACCTCAAGTGTAGAAGCCTAAAGGAGAAGAAGGAGATCTTCAAAAGTGCACAAAACCAAGCTTGATTCGGATGGAATGAAAGCCCACAAGATGCTCCACCTTTTTCTCAAAGGAAGTAGGGTAGTAGTGCATGTATTAAAGAGTATATTTGTAGAGAGAGAGGGTATTTTAGAGAGAGAGTGTGCCGAATTAGGGTTTCTTGCAAAAAGGAAATCAAAAAGTGATATAAAACTCCTCTGCTGCGAGCTGATATACGCGACCTTCACTCGAGCGAAGGAGTTGTCACTCGAGCGACCAGACACAACAAGTGACCTCGCTCGAGTGCAAGAAGCCTCGCTCAAGTAAAGAACTTCAACTTTCCAAAAATTCTACGCTTGGGAAAGAAACCTAAGGACTCTCAAATCTCGCTCAAGCGCACGAAACCTCGCTCGAGCGAAGAAGAAAATTTCACAAGCTCGAGCGCAAGAAGCCTCGCTCGAGCAAAGAACCAAAATCTGGGCAACAACAATCTAGACCAACTAACAACCAACCCGTTCCAAACACGCCCAACATATTCCAAAGCTCAAATTCAAAGACTTAAAGGAGGAAAACAAGACCTGGATACAATATTAAACCACGAAACCCGAATCCGGAATACAACAAAGGTCGGGTCAAAACCGGGATCGCTATAATATATATTAAATTAAACAATGTAAAATTCTAAATATATATAATTAGTGATTTATATATTTTTATTATAAAGCAATAATAATAATGTCATATATAATATTATTTTAATTTTAAGTGTTTAAATGTACCTGCGTATGTTGGCACTTTTACTTTGGACATTGCAATTAATGGCCTTTCTTTGACCATATCTTCTAGAATTGCTACTTCATTTTGGGCTACCTCCCTCCATAATGTAAGAAGAATAGTGTGAGAGCTGTGACAACGGAAAATATAAAATTTCAGTACTTTAAGTTTTTTGTATTTTTTATTTTGTAACTTAAGAGTTATTATAATGCATACCTTGAATCTATCCAATAGATATTCCTCTTCAATAATTTACCAATTGCTCATGTTCTGGTAACCGATGAAAGAGGCTCAACATTGTGTACTAAGCCAAATACATCTGACATAATAGTAAAAATTAATTTAAGGTTTACTATTATTTGATAGTAAGTTATATATAATAACATATAAGAAAATGTTCAAGACATACTAATAATATTGTTGTTTTGTAGATGTTGTTTGATTTGAGAGTGTAACACATGGGTGTTTTAATCTATTGGAAGGTGTATTTAATATCTTTATTTTCGTTTTGGGAGTCTTTGGAGTTGTTGTATATTGGTTTTGAAGGAGTACAATCCGATTTAAACTCGTTGAGTTTGTTAGTTCGTGTTTGTTCCTGTCAAAACGTTCCTTGGAAACATAGAAATTCTGTTCTGGGGTCGACACCAGCCTTCCTAAGGGTTGACCGTTGCATGTTGTAGTGTTTCTGGAGGTGATACTAGAATTTAGAGTCAACACCAGCCTTCGTGGTGTCGACACCTATCTTTTGTTGTTGGTTTCAAAGGTCGACAGCAGTCTGGGAAGGGTCGACCCTTGTATATTGCAGAATCTGTGTATTAGTCGCTAGAATTTAGTGTCAACCCTTCCTATCCATGGGTCGACACCTTGCTTGCTGCCATATTTTCTTTTCTACGTGAAGGGCCGACACCTCTGCCCGAAGGGTTGACACATGCGTGTTTTTTTTTAGAATTTTAGGGTTCAAATGGGCCCTACTTTTGGGGGTTTTGGACTTATCCTTTTTCATTGTCCTTAGGGTTGTTCTCTACTACTATAAATAGACCCAAACCATACCTCCCTCATAATTTTCTTCTCTTTTTCCTCTCAAAACCAAGAGTCTCTCTCTCTCTCTTTCTCTCAAAAACTCACTTTTTCCACTTCAATCCTTAGATTTACTCTCTTAGAGGTGTCTTCTCACCTTGATCCTTTAAGATAACTTCTGGATCTTGTCAAGGGCTTTCTATTGATCCGAGAAGTTCGTGGCTTCGTCGACCTTGAGTTTTTTGGGTTTTCTTCTTCACGACTTGAGGTAGGGATACTTTTACCTTAGTATTTCTTTGTTTTGAAGGGATTTCATGATATGGTTCTGATTTATGAGTTAATTGGAGAGCATTGTTGGATCAATCTCATGTTTTACATACATAAACCATTTTACTTGACTCTTGCTTGAGATTTCGTTACTCCCTCTTTTCAAAACATGTGTATAAATGTTGTTAGAAACCATATCTATGATAGGGGAGAAAAACCCCCAAATTTGGTAAAACCCTAGATTCTCCACATGAGTTGAAAACACCACATTGAAGGGGAATTTCCTTGATTCATGAAATATTATGAATAATAAATAGATGAAAGATTTGGATGTTGATATTGTAAAGGAATGGTGGCTTGGATGTTATTTTTCCTTAAATCTTTTGTTGTATTCAATTCATGGGTGTTGTTGGATGGTTGTTGATGGAATAAAATGTGAATGAATTGTTAATTGTGCATGAGTCCGGGTAAGAGTCAGTTTTCCAAATGTGGTGTTGTGTTGGTACCCATGCGGGAAGTTTAAAAAGGTGCCCAATTGCCATGTCTACGCTTATCGCTAGACGAATGTTGAAAAATGTCTTTGGCTGTCCGCACAGTCCTACCGTATGACAGTCGGCAAAAGTGGAAAAATGGATGGTTTTCTTTAGGGTGCCCACTCCCTACCATATAATAGTCGGCAAATGTGGGGGTGGTTTTAGAACAAAAGTAAAGGGTGTTTTAAGTTGGACTCTTACAGGTGGACTCATGGCTTGCGTTCTATGGTTGTGAATGTTTGACTGTTGTGCTTGATGACATGAATAATCATTGTTATTGTTTGGTTGTTATGAATCTATATGTTTATTAAGAATTACATGTAAAGATAAATTTCCTTGTATTGTTTTGTCGCAAAGATACCATAATCTTATTCAAAGGATTAAATACTTTGTTAAATGTGTTCTTACTCGGCATAAAACTCAACCCTATCTTATTTTTCAAGAATTGATGAAGTACCACCTCTCTAAAGGATTGGTCAAGCAATAGCTCTTTTTGGAAAAGTTGATTTATGTGTATTTTGTTATTTTGAATTGGAATTTTTGTAACAAGACTATTAATTTATTTTGTTGTAATAGTACGCCCTAGAGGTTTGTATTTTGTAAGGCCATTTAGTTCATTGAACTGGAATACGAATTCTGAATATTGTGGGAATGTATATTGTGAATTGTAATCTCTTATCTCTTAGTTCAATGAGAAGGATGACTTTTTGGGTATATCATTGTATTTGTTTTGGCATATTCTTGTGGGAAAGTTTCTGGGGGTTACAATTGGTATAAGAGGCATAGGTTAGAATACCTCGGGCACGTGGGAAGTGATGTGTGTCACAATAGGGTCCCTAGGCTAGGACAGAATGCTTAGGATGCCTTGTGTGTTATGTGTTTTCATGTGACTATGTGGGTATGGGGTTAGAATCCTGTGATATGGTTTTTGTCCGTTACATTCATCGAAATCCTTTTGGAAAGGCACTTGATCATTGTTCTTTCCACTTGGAGGTCCTTAATTGCCATGGAATTAGCTAATATCTTAGGATGACAACTTATGTGTGCTTTTATATGATTGTATGTGTAATTGTTTGGATTATTCTATGTGGAAGTTTGTGTGTTTACATGGTGTATAAGTGTGAGGATTAAGAATGAAGCACTTAGGTGTGGCAAGTTGGTCTTGAATTTAATATTGTCTTTACTTCTTATAGATGTCTGGACATGCTAGAGCTCGCGGTAGACCCCGTCGGGGAGGCATGAATATTCCAAGCTAACCTGAGATTCCTCTACAAGAAGAAGGGGTGGGTTAAAACAATATACCCGTTCCACTGGCCCAAGAAGCTATGGGGGCCTTAGCTAGGGAAATGACAGGGGCTCTATGGGAGTCCATGAAGATATTGAGAGCTGAGCAACCAGCTAGAACCATTGAGGGAGAAACAAGAACTTCCTTTTTGAAAAAGGAGTTCTTTTGTTCCAATCCCACCGAGTATAACGGCGAGCCTAATCTGATGAAAGCTAACGAGTGGTTAGAGCAATTGATCAAGTCCTTTGAGATCTTAGACATTAGAGAAAATGAATTGCGGGTGGCATTAGCGGCCTACCAGTTGAAGGGGGAGGCCGAGCAATGGTGGAAATCCATAAAGCATAAGGTTGAACATACTTGGAAAGCATTTGTGCAAGCTTTCCAAGATAAATTCCTCCCTCCCACAACTAGGGAGCGGTTGAGGAAGCAGTTTGAGGAGTTGTTACAATTAGATACACCAGTGGCGGAGTTTGAAGCCAATTCACTAGCCTCTCGCGTTTTGCACTTGAATTAGTGGCAACGGAAGAACGAAGGTGCCTTGAATTTGAGAAAAGGTTGAGACCGAAGATCCTGATGAAGGTGGTTGGCAATACGCTATGTGATTATGACCATTTAGTTGAAGTGGCAGCTCATGTGGAGATTACTATAGAGACCGAAGAGGTAAGGCAAAGATTGAAGAGAGAAGGACATTCTGATGCTAGGGGTGACACGGGTTCTTCAAAGAGGTCGAGGGGTTCATCATCATCCTTTCAATCACCTCCACCACAAACCAAATCCTCTAGTTCTGTGATGAGTGGAAGTTCGGGAAGCAGGACCCGAGTTATTGGTGCTTGTTATAGATATAGCCAAATGGGTCACAAGGCTGTAGAGTGTAGACAGAAAAGTCGAGCACGATCCCAACCTATGCATCCACAAGGTCAACCTTAGAGTAGGAGCCAGCCCCAATCTTGTTATCAATGTGGTCAGCTAGGACATTTGAAGAAGTTCTGCCCGCAGAAAGTAGAGACTCCGAGTGTGTCAGGGTCTAGACAGTTAGGAGGTTTACAGATGGGTCAGGGACAGAGGCAATCTTATCAACTGGCTCAGTTAGGACAAGCATCTAGGATAGTTCAGAGAGCCACATCTGCTCAATCCGTACAACAAGCTTATGCTCAGAGAGGTGATGTAGGGGAGCAGAGGTCACAAGGAAGAGTGTACGCTGTCACTACTTCTAAGGAAACGTTAGGGCCATCAATTGTGAGAGGTACATTCCTCATTTTCAATACTTGGGCTAATGTGTTGATTGACACTAGAGCATCGCATTTATTTATTGCCACATCTTTTGTATCATTGTCGGGGTTAGAGAGTAGGCAATTGCAATCTTCACTTACAGTGGAGTCACCAGTTGGGGGTAAGGTCATTCTGACCCAAGGATGTTAGGGGTGTGTAATTGAGGTGGCGGGTCGACAACTTCTATTTAATTTTTCTTGTTGGAAATGTCGGGTTTTGACGTTATCCTTGGTATGGATTGGTTGTTTACTTACCGGGTGACCATAGATTGTTATTGAGAGAGAGTTACGGTGTGCACTGTAAGCGGTGATTGTTTCACGTTTCTGGGAGACAAGTACGGTAGATCCTTACCCTCCTCATACTATCCACATGGCCGGGGCCAGTTTAATTCCCTTTTAACCGCCTTTTTGGATGATGGAAGTGATGTAGTCCGGGGTGAATTTCTAGAGGTAGTATGTGAATACCTCGATGTCTTTCCTAACGATCTTACAGAATTACCTCCTCATAGGGAAGTAGAGTTCACCATAGACTTGCTTTCGGGTATGGCACATATCTCCTTGTCGCCATAGAGGTTTGCCTCAGCTGAATTGGTGGTTCTGAAGGAACAATTGCAAGAGTTACTTAGTAAGGGCTTTATACGCCCTAGCTTCTCACCTTGGGGAGCCTCGGCGTTGTTTGCAAAGAAGAAGGATGGATCCTTGAGATTGTGCACAGACTATCATAAATTGAATCAAGCCACAGTTAAGAATAAATACCCCTTACCCAGGATAGATGATCTCTTCGATCAACTTAAATGCTCTCGTTGTTTCTCGAAGCTAGATTTAAGGTCGTGTTATCACCAAATTCGAGTTAGAGAGGAAGACATTCCCAAAACTGCTTTTCGTACCCGATATGGTCATTACGAGTTCTTGGTTATGCCCTCTGGGTTGATTAATGCTCCAGCCACATTAATGGATTTAATGAATAGGGTCTTTTAGGAGTTTCTTGATAAATTTGTGGTCATCTTTGTAGATGATATTCTTATCTATTCACCTTCCAAAGAGGAGCATGAAAGGCATCTTCGTACTATCTTGCAACTTCTTAGGGAGCACCATTTGTACGCGAAATATGAGAAATGTGAATTCTGGCTTTCCGAAGTGAAGTTCTTGGGTCACATAGTTTCCGGAGATGGAGTTAGGGTGGATTCTTCAAAAATAGAAGTCATGCAGAATTGGGAGCAGCCTAAGAATGCCTCAGAAGTTCGTAGCTTTCTGCGCTTAGGCGGTTACTACCGTCGATTTGTAAAGAATGTCTCTTCCATAGCATCACCATTAACTAGATTTACCCGCAAGGGAGTAAGGTTTGTTTAGAGCGAAGCTTGCGAGAATACTTTTCGAGAACTAAAGCTTAGATTGACCATTGCTCCAATTCTTATCATTCCAAAACGAGGCTTAAGTTATACGGTATATTGTGATGCCTCTAGGGAGGGGTTGGGATATGTTCTAATGCAGGAGGGTAAAGTAGTAGCATATGGCTCGCGTCAACTGAAGACGCATGAAAGGAACTACCCGACACATGACTTAGAACTAGCCGCTATTGTTTTTGCCTTGAAGTTGTAGAGACACTATCTATATGGTGAAATGTTTGAAGTCTTCTTCGACCATAAAACCCTCAAATACCTATTCTCCCAGAAAGACTTGAATCTACACCAATGAAGATGGATGGAGTTTCTAGAAGACTATGATTTTGAAATACATTACCACCCCGGTAAAGCCAATGTAGTAGCAGATTCTTTGAGTAGAAAATCGATAAGTACGATGGCTAGTCTAGTGATGAGAGAATGGAAGATGATGAAGGATGCCAATGAATTTTCTTTATAGCTTAGCGAATCTTCAGAAAAGGCTACCCTCTTCACCACCATCGCCCAACCTACCCTTGTTGCAAGAGTAGCTGAAGCACAACTGGGTGATCCAGAAGTGGATGCACTGAAAGGGAGAATTCTTCAAGGGAAAAAGAGCGGTTTAAATATTCATGCAGATTCTAGTGTTCGTTACCTCGACTGATTGTTTGTACCTAAATCTATGAGAAATGAAGTTTTGAGGGACTTTCATCATTCCCGCCTAGCTGTGCATTCTAGAGGCACTAAAATGTACCATAACCTGAGCCATCAATTTTGGTGGAGGGGTATGAAAAAGGATGTAGCCTCATTTGTGTCCAAGTGTTTGACATGTCAACAAGTTAAGGCTGAACACCAAAGACTGGCGAGATTGCTACAACCTCTTCCGGTTGTTGAATGGAAGTGGGAACACGTCAACATGAACTTTGTTTCTGGCCTTCCTAGAACTGAAAGAAGCAATGATGCAATATGGGTGATTGTGGATAGACTTACTAAGTCTGCTCACTTCCTCGCCATGAGCATGGGAGATTCCATAGAGTTTCTTGCTGAACTTTACATCCGTGAGATTGTTCACCTCCATAGGGTACCAGTGAGTATAGTGTTTGATAGAGACCCTCACTTTACTGCTAGGCTATGGCAGAGCCTTCAAAGTGCCTTGGGTACTCAACTAAATTTTAGTATTGCTCACCACCCCCAGGCCGACGGGCAATCCGAACGTACTATCAGATTTTGGAAGACATATTGAGGGCATGTGTACTAGATTTTAAAGGGTCATGGGAGAAACACCTACCCTTAGTTGAATTTGCTTACAACAATAGCTACCAAGCAAGCATCAAGATGGCACCTTTTGAGGCATTGTATGGGCGTCCGTGTAGATCACCAGTATGTTGAATTGAAGTGGGAGATTCACCCTTGCTAGGCTCAGATCTAGTTTGTGAAACTACCGAGAAAATAGCCCTTATTCAGAAAAGGTTAGTTACCGCTCAAAGCCAGCAAAAAAGCTATGCAGATAGAAGAAGACGACCATTATCCTTTGAAGTTGGTGACCATGTCTTTGTGAAGATATCTCCTAGAAAAGGGTTGATGAGATTTGGCTAGAGTGGAAAGCTATCACCTAGATTCATCGGCCCCTTTGATATCATTGAGCGAATTGGAGAAGTTGCATATCACCTTACATTGCTGCCACAACTCTCCGGGGTCCACAATGTGTTTCACGTGTCTATGCTTTGCAAGTACGAACCCAATCCCTCTCATGTGTTAGATTGGATGGAGATTGAGATAGACAAAGATATGTCTTATGTAGAAAAACCACTCCAAATCTTAGATACTAGAGAACAAGTTTTGAGAGGTAAAACAATTCCCTTAGTTAAAGTGTTATGGTGCCATCACGGTGTGGAGGAAGCTAAATGGGAACGTGAAGCGGAGATTCACGAGAAGTATCCCGATTTAATTTCTAAATTGTAATGTTTTGTTTTGTTGTTCCTTCTTTGTACTTGATGAATTGGGCATGAGCCAAAACCTTCTATTTTTTCCTTGTCTCATAGTCAAATTGATATATATATATATATTGCTTGGTTATAAGTTTGTTGAGGATTGAATAAATATGATATTGTTGCCAGACCTTGTTATCATGGTGAGGATGGATATTATTTCGAGGGCAAAATTTCCTAAGGTGGGGAGGTTGTAACACTTGAGTGTTTTAATCTATTGGAAGGTGTATTTAATATCTTTATTTTCGTTTTGGGAGTCTTTGGAGTTGTTGTATATTGGTTTTGAAGGAGTACAATCTGATTTAAACTCGTTGAGTTTGTTAGTTCGTATTTGTTCCTGTCAAAACGTTCCTTGGAAACATAGAAATTCTGTTCTGGGGTCGACACCAGCCTTCCTAAGGGTCAACCCTTGCATGTTGTAGTGTTTCTAGAGGTGATACTAGAATTTAGAGTCGACACCAGCCTTGGTGGTGTCGACACCTATCTTTTGTTGTTGGTTTCAAAGGTCGACAGCAGTCTGGAAAGGGTCGACCCTTGTATATTGCGGAATCTGTGTATTAGTTGCTAGAATTTAGTGTCGACCCTTTCTATCCATCGGTTGACACCTTGCTTGCTGCCATATTTTCTTTTCTACGTGAAAGGCTGACACCTCTGCCCGAAGGGTCGACACATGCGTGTTTTTTTTTCAGAATTTTGGGGTTCGAATGGGCCCTACTTTTGGGGGTTTTGGACTTATCCTTTTTCATTGTCCTTAGGGTTGTTCTCTACTACTATAAATAGACCCAAACCATACCTCTCTCATAATTTTCTTCTCTTTTTCCTCTCAAAACAGAGAGTCTCTCTCTCTTTCTCTCAAAAACTCACCTTGATCCTTTAAGATAACTTCTGGATCTTGTCAAGGGCTTTCTATTGATCTGAGAAGTTCGTGGCTTCGTCGACCTTGAGTTTTTCGGGTTTTCTTCTTCATGACTTGAGGTAGGGATACTTTTACCTTAGTATTTCTTTGTTTTGAAGGGATTTCATGATATGGTTCTGATTTATGAGTTAATTGGAGAGCATTGTTGGATCAATCTCATGTTTTACATAAATAAACCATTTTACTTGACTCTTGCTTGAGATTTCTTTAGTCCCTCTTTTCAAAACATGTGTATAAATGTTGTTAGAAACCATATCTATGATAGAGGAGAAAAACCCTCAAATTTGGTAAAACCCTAGATTCTCCACTTGAGTTGAAAACACCACATTGAAGGGGAATTTCCTTGATTCATGAAATATTATGAATAATAAATAGATGGAAGATGTGGATGTTGATATTGTAAAGGAATGGTGGCTTGGATGTTATTTTTCCTTAAATCTTTTGTTGCATTCAATTCTTGGGTAATGTTGGTTGGTTGTTGATGGAATAAAATGTGAATGAATTGTTAATTGTGCATGAGTCCGAGTAAGAGTTGGTTTTCCAAATGTGGTGTTGTGTTGGTACCCACGCGGGGAGTTTAAAAAGGTACCCAAATACCATGTCTAGGCTTATCGCTGGACGAATGTGGGAAAAATATTTTTGGGTGTGCACACAATCTTGCCGTATGATAGCCGGCAAAAGTGGAAAAATGATGGTTTTCTTTGGGGTGCCCACTCCTTTCCGTATAATAGCCAGCAAGTGTGGCGGTGGTTTTAAAATAAAAGTAAAGGGTGTTTTAAATTGGACTCTTACAAGTGGACTCATGGCTTGCGTTCTATGGCTGTGAATGTTTGATTGTTGTGCTTGATGACATGAATAGTCATTGTTATTGTTTGGTTGTTATGGATCTATATGTTTATTAAGGATTACATGTAAAGATAAATTTCCTTGTAATGTTTTGTCGCAAAGATACCATAATCTTATTCAAAGGATTAAATACTTTGTTAAATGTGTTCCTACTGGGCATATAGCTCAACCCTATCTTATTTTTCAGGAATTGATGAAGTACCACCTCCCTGAAGGATTGGTCAAGAAATAGCTCTTTTTGGAAAAGTTGATTCATGTGTATTTTGTTATTTTGAATTGGAATTTTTGTAACAAGACTATTAATTTATTTTGTTGTAATTGTATGCCCTAGAGGTTTATATTTTGTAAGGCCATCTAGTTCATTGAACTGGAATGCGAATTCTAAACATTGTGGGAATGTATATGGTGACTTCTTATCTCTTAGTTCAATGAGAATGATGACTTTGTGGGTATATTATTGTATATGTTTTGGCATATTCTTGTGGGAAAATTTTAAGGCGTTACGGAGAGAATGAAACAAAGTCTTATCTAAGTGTATCCAACTTGATCGTCATTTTGGCATCTTGTACTTCTGTTTGAATAGAGAGTGATATTTCAATTTCTTTGTGGACACTTGCAAATTTTTGGTTCACAGGTTTAACAAGTCCATTGGAAATGAAATATGCACTGTTCTTTTGAAATGACTCTTCAAGCATATCAATGACCTCATTGAATGCCACTGCTTGTATTTTTGTGCCCTTATTATAAAATGATGAAATGGAATAGGTGTGTTAAATTAGAATTGATATTAGAAATTAGAAATATCAAATGAAGGAGAAATAAGTTATATTTGCATAAATCATTAAATGATATACCTGTTCGTCCATCTATATAATTTTCCACACTGTTCCGGATCCTTCTGAAATGGTATAATATTCAATGATCCCTCTTCTAAGAACAATTGCTTTTATTGTCCAATCCCTATCAAAAGGTCGAAGTTCATTGATGAGGATAAAACCTTTTGCATCAGTTTCATTTTCTTGCATTACTTCTACAAAACAATTTGAGATTTTGTGAGTTGCTATTAATTTGTAAGTTGAAAGAATTTTTCAAATACAATGATATATATATATATATATATTTTTTTACCTTGCAAGACATCCCAGTTTGTTTCTGAATCAGAAAATACACTTCCAACTTCAAACTGGGATATGTGAATGTACCTTTATGAAATCAAAACTTCTTTGTAGACTATATTTTTTGTGCAATTCCTTTGACCTTTTTTTTTTCTGATTTTGTTTTAATAAGGATTCTAGTTGTTGCCATTGAAGTTCCACGAGATAATGCAACATATAGTTGGCCATGAGAGAACATGTGTACAGGTAAATATACTCCTACATAGGGTATAGTTTGTCCTTGAGCCTTGTTTATCGTCATTGCAAAACACAAACGAATTAGAAATTGTGTACACTTGAATTGTAAAGGATAAGATTCATTCTCAGCTGGTAAGAGTGGAATTTTAGGGAGTAGAACCTTTTTTCCAACATGTTCTCCTAAAGTTATTTCTGCATTAATTATATTTGGCTAAAAACCTTTACATACCATTCTTGTCCCATCACATAGCCCATATGATGGATTCAAATTTCTCAACAACATTTTTGGGCAATTATGTGGGCGAAGTCCATTTGGAGTTAATGTATTAAGGAACTCCTTTGGATAATAATTATGAGTATCATCAACTGCCTTGTCATAATCGGAATATCTCCATTCTTTACCTAGAAAGTTTGATACAAGTTTCTTATTGAGCATATCAACTGATTCATTCCTTGTAGCTAGGATAGCACGCTTGGTTATGTATTCTGTTAAGTATGCATTTTCTTCAAGTAATAGGAAGATGGTTTCAATTAAGCTATTTTCACAACAACTACTATCTTCATGGTTAATAAGCATTTCTTTTGGGATTTGTATCATGCCTTCATTTATTGTTGGTTCATCATCATTTCCAACACGTAAAAGAAAGTCACTAAATGCTTAGTCAGATTGAGCTCGTATATTAGTTGATAGATATAGCTTCTGAATTTGAGGCCAAATATATGATTTAACAAGACTTGCATTTACTGTTTCAGCTCTTTTACCTCGTGGCACAACAGGAAAAACTTGACGGAAGTCTCCTCCAAATACAACAACCTTACCTCCAAATAACATATTGTTACTCATAATATCTCTTAAGCTTCTATCCAATGCTTCGACAGCCCATCATTTTGCCATTGGTGCCTCATCCCATATAATTAACTTTGCTCTTCATAACAATTCTGCAGTGCCACTCTATTTGGGTATATTACATACACTTGATTCATTTAAATCAATCATTATTTTTAATCTGGAATGAAATGTTTGTCCACCATGCATGATTGAAACAACTACACCTGATGTCCCAGTTGCAATGGCAATCAACCCTTTTGACCTGATTGTAGCTATTGGAGCACGATACAAATAAGTCTTACCAGTTCCTCCTGGTCCATTAATAAAAAAAAATACCATTCTTGTTACAAATGACACGATAAAGTATAATGTTATTTGCATTCTTTTGCTTTTCATTTAAAGTTGTTGATGCTAAACAATCTTCTAAAGAATTATTTACAACCAATTCATCAAGTACTTCCCTTTTTCCCATTATTTCCAATCCCGGTATGTTTGTCTTCAAAATTGGCAAGTCATAATCATTTATACTTCTTCCCATGCTATCTAAGAAATATTCAACACTTTTAAGTGTTTGTGACTGTCGCAGCTCAACAGTTAGGCCTTCAATGTGTGAAAAATCTTCAGACATAGCTTTGAAGTTTGCATCCCATAACTTTCTTACATCACCAGGTTGACAATTTACTAAAATAGTTGCAAAAAGTTTACGCAAAGCTAATGGCATTTGGAAGGAAGAAGCCTCAAGTAAACAATCTGATATCCAATCATCTCCTTGAAACAATCCTCTTTTTTCAGTAACTTTTTTAAATGAAGAGAATTGAATACCACTACAGCTTAATAAATCAGCAAAAGATGTTGCACTCCTATCATGGTTTAACAAAAACCATAAGTAATATCTCTAACCTTCATATGGGTTTGCTCCATTTATACGACCAATAACCTGTCGTGTTTTCCTTTCTTTCCAATACTTCCCTTGTTTGTTCCATACAAAATGCTCTGGGAATTCCCTATAAAGATATTGCCTTTTCTGTTTATCATTCAAACAAAACGTAAAAAATTCTGTAATCACTGTTTTTGAAGTTGTTTCAGAATAAATAATGTTCTCAAAGTCTTGGTTTTCCCAATAGGAGACAAATTGATTGTTTGGCAAATGTTGTTGCAAATTTATAACTGCTGGGTATATTTCATTTATATCAAATTCAAATATCTTCCATATGGCTTCTTGTGCTGATACCCATCAAGCATCTTGGAATTGTTGTATTTCATAAATAATGATATCTCCATCATTCTGACTAATGTTGACTGCAATCTTGTCGTGGCCCTTATAAATGTATTTATAAAGATACTTAACTGCTTTCACCCTTGAGCATATCTCAACATTAATATGGCAATTATATCGACTCAAAAGATAAGGATTGTAAGGTGTAGCTCGACTTTCCATGCTCCTTTCGGAAGATGATAAGCCCTACAGTTCGGACTCCCACGGTTCTGAATCTGATTCCACAAGTGCAATGTGAAATAGATAAACACCAAAGAGTCTAAATCCGGCAAACCTTTTGGAAAATTGATTTTGAATCAAAATGCCAAAAATTGACTGCTTTGCCAGATATAGAGTCGCCACCTAAATATTTTTGGAAAATTTAGAAAATCCATGACTCAGGCCAAAGGCCACGTGTCCGTTATCACCAAGATTGTCTCGGCTCGGGAACTTAGGTACGAGAGGAAGGGTCATGAATTGAGCACCCCACTCGCCCGATCAAACATCTGCCTCTACTAATCATGATATGAATCTTATTTACATTATATGCTCTTATTCTAATTATTACACTAACTTTACTATGTGAAGTGCACACAAGTATAGACTAATTTGTAAAAATTGGAACATTTGATTCATGTTTGTTTTTTAAAAGAGTTTGTGAATGTACCACTCGAAAAAGTGGGCTCAAATGTACATTAATCAAAATATCCTAATTCAAGCAACTAGCCTTCATCCACAGGCATTCAAACAGTTTATCACTTAAGCACCTAGCCTCATAGTGACCATGCTTTGGCATGGTAACAACCACACTCATGCGATATGCTAAAACAAATAAAAACTCACCTAGTAATCCAAGCCCAAAAAAGATGACAGAGTTAGCATAATGCATGATCCTAACTATGCAATATGACTAATACAGTGCATACAATATGCAATTACCAAGCTCGGCTACTAATATGGTATACGAATTGATTTGATAGCATGCGATCTAAGCACATATTCAAAGAATGTTTAACTCACGATGCGAGTTAGAATGATGCGCCGAGCTCAATGCATGCAAGACAATGGATGCAAGGCATGAGAGATGCAAAATGCAATATGACGCCCTAAACTAACCATCATAAGAAGGTAAATAAAAGCGAAAAAGACGTGGGGTTGGAAGACATATACATTATTACAACTATGCCCTCTCACAGGATGGTCAGAATCAACTAACTAGCTATTACAAAACAAATTAACTAACTATTACAACAACAAATAAACTAACTTTGCTAGCTAGTTATTACAAAACCAATTAATTAACGAACTAACTAATTAATTACACTAATTAATTAATTACAAATTAGAATTAAAACATGAATACAACATGAAATAAATAACTAAGCTAACTAATCAACCCCGAGAAGCGAGGAATACTCATGCATGCACGAATTTCCACCCAAAAAAGGCCACTGTTCTGCTACCAGATGCCTCTGTTGCACAGTAGAACACTTGCACTGTTTTCCACCTTGAAACCAACTTTATTCTGCTAGAAAAGTACGCTGCTGGATTTTGCAAAGGTGGCCGGTAGGCCAAAAGTGGTGGCTTGTTGGCCACAAATGAGGGTCTGCCGTCCACAAAAGGTAGCTTGCCGGCCACAAAAAAGTGGCTTGTCGGCGACTGATGCCTAGTTTTTCCTACAGCAACAATGAGCAAACAGAGCAAGCACAGGGTATTCTCAAGGGTTGTTTGCACAATTTACCCCTCCTTATCATCAAACAGCTCAAAGGAGTAGTAAACTTGATTCACAGACTATCAATCCATGCAATTTCATTGCATGATGGCCTATGAGCCAAAGGGTGCAAGTTCAATAAATGCAACAAATAAACACTTTCAAACCTCTTCCCTATCATGATTGATCAAGGGAAATGATTGACAATGACTCTTGAACCGTTTTCATCACTAATGAGTATGAAACAACTATAGACTCAAGGTTCAATTAACGTCCTATTGAACCCAAACCAAGTTATTATCTTGCATCATTTTAGTCCAAGTTTTATTATTCCATTTTAATTACCTTTCCATTCTTTAATTTATTAAGTCCAAAGGTGTGCTTTAAGTCCTCTAATGGAAAGAAGCATCAAACCAAGAGTTGTTTTAGACATGAGAGAAGTGTCATGCCATTGGTAATGAACCCCTAAAGGGATTAAACCATTAAGTATAAGACCTCAATCACATGCTTTAAACAAGCAACTAGTTTGAACGAACTTTCAAAGCAAATCAAAAGCCAAGAAAGGTGGGAGGTTACAGAAGTGATTAGGGGTGTAAACAAGTACGGAACGCCATAAATAATGCTATCAACTCAAATAGGTTGGTCGCTAAGGCCTAAACCACCAAACCTATGAGGACAATTATACTACAAGCTTGCAATACAAGGCTCAAGTGCAATGAACCACTAAAAACAGTCCTAAAAAGGTCTAAAAACAGTCCTAAAACATACTGGAATTAAGCTAACAATAGCTAGAACAATAAGCTTAAACATGGAGCATGTTAAACTAGTAAGCAAAACACAAGGAGGGGAGGCTAACCCCTCCAATTTTGGACTTCATAACATGTTTTTAGCCACTGAAAAATCAGTGTTTAAAGGCTCAAAAAAAGATAGTGTAAAGATGGGAAACACAAGGGTAAAGGCTAGAGAAGCAAGATGGAAGGAAAGGTAAACCGCCCTTCCACTCTTTATAGCCTTAAACCACAAGTTTTAGCCCAAAATTACAGAGTTCATACAGCCCAAAAACAATAGAAAAACAATACGAAACAAAGCAAATAAAGCAATGAAACAAACTAAGCCTTATACCTCTTGAAGAAAATAGCACTTTAAAGCAACAATTCAACACATACACACCCCCAAGAGCTCAAATAGGCTCAAAAGTACCTCAGCTCAGAGATGGCAAGGTTTGGTTACGAGTGTATAGGCCAAAAGCTCAAGAAATTTCAAGAGAGAGAGAGAAAATTAATTTTTGCTCTAATTTTTCTAAGCCTCAAAAATGGAAGAGGAGGTCCTCTATTTATAGAAAAACATCACACTCCCTCAGAAACATCTATACATACACCTGTAGGTAAATGCAAACATATGTGCAAACAGCTGGCACAACTGGCAGAAAATATCTACAAAACACACTTGTGGCCAGCAGGCCACACATTTGGCCGGCAAGGCACAAGGGTGGTTGGCAGCCCACAAAAATGGGCCCGCAGGTCCCAAGTTTTTCAAGTTCGAAAGGTTGGGTTTTTCGTGCAAAAACAAGGCACAAGGTTTGCAAGGTTTTAGGCTTAGAGTTGTGGTATTCCATTAAGGACTTTGGAGCACTTAACAAGCATATACATTCATCATCGGGTGTGTAAGTGATGGTGCCCAGGTTGTAAGGGCAGTCAAAAATGGGGTGTCTGTAGTTGCCCCTCTTTGGCAGAACTCAAAGTCATGAAATGACGTGAGTGAATGTCAAAGCCCAAAGACAACCCATTTTGATGAGGCCGTAAGACTTGGGCAAAACAAACAAGACATAAAGTAAATGGTTGCACTCGCAAGTTGCCTACGTATCCATTTGTAAGGAATCAAACCAGCGTAATTCAAGGAAAAAATCAAAATGATACATAATATAACAAAACAATGTAATGATATACAATGTGACGAAATAATCAAACCACAAGCAATGCAAAACCACACAGATACCATAAAGGGATGGAGATGCAAATCAAACTACATTTTATGTAGAAAATAAGTGGGCACAGCCAAACGACGCCTAACACAGGCTAAGTGCCTACATTGTCAATACTGGCCTCAGCGCAGTATGGATACTTACACATAGCAGAACCATGTTTCAACGAGAAAAGGTATGAGCACATGCAAAACTATGTTTTTCGTAGAAAGAGAAAGAGTACAAGTAATTAGGTGGTATGATATAAGTGAGGAATGATCTATTGGGGAAAGATAATGATCCTAAATGCTAAATGCAACAAAACAAAGTACAATGCAATTGATGCAATGGATGTAGTGAACAAAAGGCGCAGTCTGAGCTACGTCTTACCTAGAAAAGGCAAGGACACAAAACAAACCACATCTAACACAGAAAAGGTGTTGACACCCTCAATACTGGCCTCAGCGCAACATGGCTACTTATACATGACAAAACCATGTTTCAATGAGGGAAATGTATGAGCTCATGCCAGACTAAGCTTAACATGGAAAGGATGTAGGCGATAAAACGGATAATAATGTAATGAATGTAATGAATTCTATATGCAGTGTGATACAAGTACTAAATAAATGCGATGTAGTAGCTAGGAAGTGAAAGTACCTGGCAGGAGCAATTGGCGATGACTCACCTTACGCTCCTGTGGATCTTCATCTTCTTTTTGGTTGCGCTTCCAAACCACAGGTACCACTTTTCTTCCTGGCCATGTTTGCAACTTTCCCTATTCTTCAACAAGGTGATAGATTAGGTTGGTTTAGTATCCAAAATTAAGGCGCATCCAAGCTACCTCAACCTATGGGGCTGCCATACAAATTTCAAGCCAAGGATACACCCCTGGGTATTTAAACCAGACTTTAGTCTCAGAAATCACGAACCTTTGCATTCTAGACATTGGCCATTCGAACTCTAGTTTCTACCGTCTCAGTTGGTCTCCTGGGAACTCATTGCAAACATAGGTAGGTGGCTATACCAGACTGCTTGAAGTCATTCGGACACAACAAACACCAAAGGAATTGCACCTTTAGAGAATTTAAGGTCTCCCAGACCAAGTGAGTGCACAAGACAATGCAGGGTGAATGAATGCACAAAACAGTGCTATGTAGGTGCACAAGACAGTGCGATGCAAGGTGAATGCATAAGACAGTGTGATACAGGGTAAATGCACAAGACAGTGTGATGCAAGAGGCACAAGACAATGCGATACAATGTGAATGCACAAAATAGTGCTATGTAGGGTAAATGCACAAAATAGTGCTAAATGGGTGCACAAGACAGTGCGATGCAAGTTTACACAAGACAGTGCAATATGGGTGAATGCACAGGATAGCGCAATGCAGGTGCACAAGACAGTGCGAATGAGGGTGAATGAATGCACAAAACAGTGCTATATGAGTACACAAGACAATGCAATGCAAGGTGCACAAAATAGTGCGATACAAGATGAATGCACAAAATAGTGCGATGCAGGGTGAATACACAAAACAATGCTAAATGGGTGCACAAGACAGTGCAAGTGAGGGTGCACAAGATAGTGCGATGTAAGGGTGAACAAGATAGTGCGATGTGGGTGGAATGCAAGAAATAGCTGCGAATGCACAAGATAGTGCGATACGTGGTGCACAAGATAGTGCGATGCAAGTGCACAAGACAGCGTGAGATGGGTGCACAAGATAGTGCGATGCAAGGGAATGCACAAAATAGTGCGATGCAAGTTTGCACAAGACAATGCGATACAAGATCAAATGCACAAGATAGTACAATGCAAGGTGCACAGAACAATGTGATACATGGAAAAATGCACAAGATAGTGCGATACAAAGTACACAGGACAGTGTAATACATGGTGCACAAAACAGTGCGATGTAAGAAGAATGCACAAAACAGTGCAATGCAAGATAAATGCACAAAACAGTGCTATGTAAGATGCAATAAATGTAACTAAAAAAACACTGTAGAAGGTAACTCAACGAAACTCTGTTAAGCACAAAACAAAGTCAAGAGTAAGAGCAACAAATCATGCATTTCAAATCAACTAGAGTGTATGAGCATGCATGCATAAAGCACATGTATTAATCAAAGGGAAGATGGCAATCCCAAGAGAGTTTTGAAATGTTTAGAGATAACTTTCGAAAGCTGAATCATATCAAAATCATCATGGAGGTGAGCCCACCCTAATCCAGGGAAAAGTGCCTAACAAAAGGCTTTGAGCGAACTGAGGGAAAGGTTGGGTTCATGCCCTTTGTTCGAATGATGACCCAATCAGATGCATTGAAAATTGCCCCTGATGTCTAGTCATTGGCCATCGGTTGGGTTCATGCCCCTTGTTCACTGGATGGCCAAATCAGATGCACTGAAAATTGCCCCTAGTGTCCAATCACTGGCCACCGTTTTCAACGTTATGCACTTTGTTCGATGGATGACCCGATCAGATATATTGAAAATTGCCCCTAGTGTCCAGTCATTGGCCACCAGTTTTCAACATTATGTAAGCACGTGCGATGGGGATCATCAGATCCTAGAATAGTTGCCAACCAATCAGACTCATGTTTCCCTTCTGTCACGGCATGTTGAGAACTTACTCTAGTTTGCCCTAAAGCAGTGACGGATTCCTCATACATACCGATCATGAATGCGTTGCCCCTTGCATGGGCACTCTCAGTTTGTTTATGAATTCCACACATGGACTTGTTTTAGAGCTTGGAGTAAACCTTCGTGTATGGAATTTTGACCATGCCACTCTGATGAATTTTGAGCGATAGACTCGCTAGGGTGACTCGAGGAAGAGCGCTTTCGAGCGACAAACATGTTATGGTGACTCGATGAAGAGCATAGACCGAGACAAACACCAAGCGTGACACAACAGAACTCACAACTAACCCAAAAGCAAAAAAAGACTCAAGGTAACTGATCATTCATAGTGCCTCTAGTATTACTTATGTTCCTTAGAACTCAGAATCACAAAACCTGAGTTTTGATTCACTTTTTTTTGTTGCTCAAGATAGAGATTCTACTGATAAGTTCAAGTATTGAAATTTTCTCCACTTGTTGATTGAAGTTAGTTCTTTCTTATCCAACGCACACAAGTATGTGATATGCACAATAGTCGGTGTAGCTCATGGGTTGATGCGAAGCAGACGACGTGAATTGGGCAAGATGATCAGGTTAAGATAAATTAGATAGATATGGTTGAGACCGAACTTCAGGATGAAGTTGCCTACGTATCCCAAAAATGAGAATCAGGTCAACATAGTTCATGGCTGAGGTTTACTCGGGTATTGACCCTCTCCTTTTTGCATTCTAACTTTTGCCAAAGCCGCCCTTTTAGGGTTTTCAACCTTGTGAGCTTAGTTTTTCTTTATTTCTAATTTTTCATGCTCTAACTTTTGCCTAGGTTGCCCTTTCGGGTTTTCAGCCTAGCGAGCCTCTCAAGGATAGTGTTACAACACTTGTGATGAATTTGATCAATAGTCATCCTTTCCCTAACATTGGAGCTGGCTTCGCCGTGATTTGAGCTTGGTTCTACATTCTTTTATGCATGTCTTTCGCCTTTCTTTTCACTCCATTTTCAGAGTTGGTTCTTCAAGCAATGTGGTACCTTCTTGCATTGGCTTCCCCAAATTTCAACAGAAGTTCCCTTCCTCACAGTTGATTGGATTTCATTCCAATGGATGCCCTTGGCTTGATGGTTGACTTATTTTCCTTTTTTTCTTTTCTCCTTTTCTTTTCTTCTTTTTCTCCTTTTTCTTCTTTTTTCCTTTTCTTTTCTCTTTTCTTATTTTTCTTCTTTTTTCTTCTTTTTTCTTCTTTCTTTTATGTTTCGTTTATCCTTTTCTCTTTGAAATAATGAAAACACCAGGGAAGAAATTCCATGATTTGTGAGGTCTGAGCTTGTACTTGCAGGTCTGAAAGCCGCATTGTGCTTGCGAAAATGATCGCATAACGGAGAAGAGAATCCCCAAGACAATGTAGAATACCACGCACAATTTTGAACCTATCTTCGCTAGTCTTGCAAAAGAAACAGCTTAAAATTTTGAAATCATGAATGACTTTGTGTCGGTAAGCTAGAATTCACTCAAACCATTCGGGGGATCCTTCTCAACACTTGAGCATATTAACAGAATCTCATTCAAGAACAAAAATTCAAAGTTTTTTTTCTATTTTTTTTAGAAGGTCACACATGCATCACTATAGGCAAGATAAAATGATCAAAAACTTGACTCCCACTTTTTCATAAAGCTGAAGACTTGAGGGTACACGTGAGCGACTCAAAGGATAGACTCAACTGATGCAACAACGCAAGAAAAGACAAAGAAAATAAAAATCACAACAACTATTTGCTGGACACAACTCAAAACAAAATAAGCATTTCTGAGACAAAAGGGGTTTTTCTTCTCCAAGTCCATTTGCAGAATTTCGAAAACAACTTTGAGTAGCCCACGGGAAGGTCCAGACTTGCCTTCAATTCAACAATACTAACATCCACGCCCAGAAGGATTGGTTTTTGACTTTCAACTTGGGTCTCACAGATTGAATCTCACATTTTCGTTATCCCTACACATCTTCTTGACCGAAAATATTTCTTTTTCACACCATGCCCCTAGTTCAGAAGGTCCTTCCCAAGTGCTTTCGACAATTACCCTAGCTGAGACTGAGATTCATCATTCCAACCACCAGTGCTGGCATCACTGCTTCATCAAGCTTGAACTTGCCAAGATCAAGTAAACTTTCCATCTCTTTAAAGATTTTTTCCTTTTGCTTAGATCGGAATCAGAAGATTTAGGAATGAACACAATGGGTTTGTGCTCATTGGCGGGTATGATGTGTTGGCTAGGGTAATGGTTGGTTGGTGGCAAGATGTGCATGGGTTTTATGTTATGGAGTGGCAATCTATTGCGATCAGGGAGAAGGTTATTGACGACTTTGGGATTTTCAGGTGGGGTGATGACTTTGTTGTCAATCAAATCTTGAATTTCATGGTGAAAAAGGAAGCAACGGTCAGTATGATGACCGTACTACTGATGGAATGTGCAATATTGGGTAGAGTCATGTTTAGGTGGGAGAGTATTAGGGAGAGGTTGAGGATTTAGTGGTTTGAGATACCCTTTCTCCATCAGTACCTTCAATGCACAAGTTAGGTTCATATGGAGTTGGGTGAAGGTTCATGTTTTGGGGAAGGAAGCATTAGGCTTGGAAATATTAGCAAATAGAGTAGCGGTTGTTGGTCGCGTATTCATAGGCTTGGGACTGGAATTAGGATGGGTGTTTCTGGTAAAGCATCCCTTTCCATTGTTTGCCCCCTGATTCAAAATGCTCTTAACCTGAGCGATAAACGTGTCATCCACAGTCTTTGCAACAACTTCGAACACTTGCTACTTATTCATCCATTTGACCTTGAAAGTCTTAATAGCCCACCGAAGTTGTGCATAGGATCAATACTTGTCCCAGCTTTGTTCTTGCCACTTGCTTCTGCTTGGCCAAGTGATTGGGTTGCTATATCAAAGCGAGGCCCATTTGTTGTTGATTTGTCATCACCCAGACTTGAGATGGCTTCGGGTTAGCCCTTTTCAACTGCACCTCGCCCTAGGATTGGGGAGCTTTGTGACAGGATCGAAACTCCAAATGTTAAATCTGCCACCATTCTTTGAAGGTCTTCAATCATTCCCAACATCTCAACAGTAGTGGGTTTGGCCATTTGGCGCTCTTGGTGTACCCAAACTGGATTGGGTGCATCCATCATGCACGAATCGGTACTTTTTGGAATGATCATCTTAGGCATGGGTAAATAGGCTGGGGTGATGTATATGCTGGGGTTGAAGGTAGGAAGTAGTGAATGGACGAGGTTAAGATGGGAAGGAGATACTTGGTCATGGATGGGAAGTGGGTTGGTGGTAACATTGGGGTCTTGAGGTGGAGCTATTGTCTGGTTGTCGATGAGATTCTGAACCTCATGACCAAGACGATAGCAATGATCAGTGCCATGACCGTGCTGCTGATGGTGCATACAGTATTTGGTGGGGTTATGTCTAGCAGGGAGTGGGTCAGGAAGAGGTTGGGGATCGAAGGGTTTGAGATACCCTCTTTCTATTAGGATTTTTAGTGCCCTGGTTAGGCTCATATAGAGGGGTGAAAATTCTGCCTTGAGTGGGCTGGCTGTTTGTGGGCTTGTATTAGCAAACGAGTCAGCAAATTTAGGAGTGGTGACAACAATATTAATTTCAGTAGGTTTGGGACTAGTGCTACTGCTAGCATTGGTACACCCAGAAAACACCATCCTTGTTGGTTCACTTGTTCTAGGGATAATCCCTTTGTTGAATGCACTCTCAATCTGAACCCCTAATTCATGAAATTTTTTGAAAGTGAACAGTGGAGTGACTATCAATTTTTGCAACATATCAAGCTCAAGGTTCTGTACCACTATCCGCACTTGGTCCTTCTCAGAAGGGCGATCTGTCATCTGTGTTGCCTTTGCTCTCCACCTTGTAACGAATTCCACAAAAGGTTCTGTAGGATTCTAGTGGGTTACTTCAAGCTCTTGGGTGGTCATTTCAATTTGGGTATTATAAGAATATTGATTAACAAATGCCTCAGCCGACTCTTCCTAACTCTGCTTCACTTTATCCTCCAACTTGGCATACCTAGTGGCAGCTATACCCGACAGGGTTCTTCCATACAAAGAGAGTTTTTAAGGCTTAGTCAGACCCATCGATTTCAGAACATCTAGGAAAAGCCGAATATGTACCATAGGATCTCTAGACCCGTCGAAACAGTCAATGTGTGGCATTTTGAATTTGTCTAGGAGTCTTACGGCAGCCTCGGTGTATCCATCCTCAATGTCGAGAATGGAGTTAAGTCTCTATGATTTGAATTGCTTCTCAAGGTTAGCAATTTTTAACGAGGTCTGGTTGAAATCATCAATATCAAGGGATAAAGCCCCTTATTAGGCTACATCAGGGGTTTGAAAACTCGAGCTTGAGCCAACCCTTCTTGAGGATTTGGGCCTGCAAATCTTCAGCTGGCGGAGATGGGTCAAAGTTCGACTGGGGGCCCGGGACTGGAAGTATGGTAGATGCCCCAGTTGGGCATTGCATTTCAACATTGGTCTCATCCTACATGGCAATTCCCTGGCTTGACACCGTTATCATGGCCACAACTTCTTCTGGACTCTATGTCATCACAAGTCTACGAAGTTGGCAATCGGGGAAATGGATGGGTGCAAGCTGAGAGCTGACTAACAAGGATTTCAACCCGATTATATTTGATAGATTTGAACTAGATTGGTCTAGACGGGTTTGACTGGATTGGGTTGTTTAGAATGGGTCTTTCAGTAGTGGGTGGATCTTTTCTGAGTTGGCCTTTGGGGATCAGATGGACTGGGCTCTTGCAGAATAGGTTTTTTCTAGGATTAGATGGATTGTGATGGGTTAAGGCGAGTACTACTCCTTCTCTAGCTCAGACAAACCTGTCATTGAAAACAAATGCCTCATTAGATCAGGAACCGGGTATGCCAGTCAAAGCAAAGCAAGATATAATTTTTTTTGGCCCTGGTTTTGGTTTTGCTGAAATTTCACCCATATTAAACAAAAACCCCTAGATTTTTACCCAAATTCTGATTCTGATATGACCCTCAAGTTTGAAAAGAAGTTCCTCAAGATTAAGACTCTCCCAGGATTGCATCGCACATTTCCAAAGATTTCACTTTTTGCACAAAAGCATTCAAAACACCCCTCTGAGAGGTTTAGGGTTTCCCTGTCCTAGCTTTGGAGTGATCTACAACTTTACTAAAAAAACAAGTGGTATCACATCATCCTGCATATGGGAGAGTATCATGTCCTAAGTTGGGACAGTCACTATGGCTTTACTATATACAGCTAGGCCGATTGGTCAAAAGGGCACCTCGGCAAGATTACCTAATATACCACTCACACCTCACACCAAGAAGTGAAAGGAGAATCAAACGGTACAGTGGTAGTCCAGATCCAAGGGTTGTGTTCCCAACATGGTAGAGCCCATGACCGGTCAGCCTTTTGGCAAGCTTTTGGGCAGGCCTCCAGCAAACTGTCCAGGAATAGCAAATGGCAAACACAGTGACTTAAGCGCATCAATGCAAATGCAATGCAAAGAATAGATAAGTGTAGATAAAATTTCACATCATGAAGTTCGAGTCAAGTTCTCTACTTTCCCCAGCAGAGTCGCCAGAAAATGTAGCTCGACTTTTCGTGCTCCTTTTAGAAGATGATAAGCCCCACAGTTTGGACTCCTGCAGTTCTAAATTTGATTCCACAAGTGCAATGTGAAAATAGATAAACACCAAAGAGTTCAAATCCGACAAATCTTTTGAAAAATCGATTTGAATCAAAATGGAAAAAATGGACTGCTTTGCCAGATATAGAGTCTCCATCTAAATATTTTTGGGAAATTTAAGAAACCCATGACTCATGCCAAAGGCCACGTGTCCGTCATCACCAATATTGTCTCGGCTTAAGAACTTAGGTATGAGAGTGGAAGGTCATGAATTGAGCACCCCACTCGCTCGATCAAACATCGGCCTCTACTAATCATGATGTGAATCTTATTTATGTTATATGCTCTTGTTCCGATTATTAGACTAACTTTACTATGTGATGCGCATAGAAGTATAGACTAATTTGTAAAATTTGGAACATTTGATTCATGTTTGTTTTTAAAAAGATTTTGTGAATGTGCCAGTTGAAAAAATGGGCTCAAATGTATATTAATCAAACTATCCCAATTCAAGCAACTAGCCTTCAAACAGTTTATCACTTAAGCCCTTAGCCTCATGGTGATCATGCTTTGGCATGATAACAACCACACTCATGCGATATGCTAAAACAAATAAAAGCTCACCTAGTACTCCAAGCCCGAAAAAGATGACAGAGTTAGCATAATGCTTGATCTAACTATGCAATATGACTAATGCAGCACATACAGTATGCAATTGCCAAGCTCGGCTACTAATGTGGCATATGAATCGATTTGATAGCATGTGGTCTAAGCACGTATTCAAAGAATGTTTAACTAACGATGCGAGTTAGAATGACGTGCCAAGCTCAATGCATGCAAGACAATGGATGCAAGGCATGAGAGATGCTAAACGAAACATGATGCTCTAAACTAACCATTACAAGAAGGTAAATAAAAGGGAGAACGACATGCGGTTGGAAGACATATACATTATTACAGCTATGCCCTCACACAAGAGGGTGCGAATAAACTAATTAGATAAGTTAATTAACTAGCTATTACAAAACGAATTAACTAACTATTACAACAACAAATAAACTAACTATGCTAGGTAGTTATTACAAAACCAATTAATTAATTAACTAGTCTACGGAACTAACTAATTAATTAAACTAATTAATTAATTACAAATTAGAATTAAAACATGAATACAACATGAAATAAATAACTAAGCTAACTGATCAACCCCGGAAGCGAGGAATGCTCATGCCTGCACCCGAGAAAGGCCACTGTTCTGCTGCCAGATGCCTCTGTTGCATAGTAGAACACTTGTGCTGTTTTCCACATCAAAACCAACTTTATTCTGCTAGAAAAATACACCGCTAGATTTTGCAAAGGTGACCGGCAGGCTAGAAGTAGTGGCCTGCCGGCCACTAATGCGTAGTTTTTCCCGCTGCAACAGAGAGCAAACAAAGCAAGCATAAAGTATTCTCAAGGGTTGTTTGCACAATTTACCTCTCCTTATCATCAAACAGCTCAAAGGAGTAGTAAACTTGATTCGCAAACCATCAATTGATGGTATTTCATTGCATGATGGCCTATGAACCAAAGGGTGCAAGTTTAATAAATGCAACAAATAAAGACTCTCAAACCTTTTCGCTATCATGAATGATCAAGGGAAATGGTTGACAATGACTCTTGAACCGTTTTCATCACTAATGATTATGAAATGACTCAAGACTAAAGGGTTCAATTAACGTCTGATTGAACCCAAACCAAGTTATTATCTTGCATCATTTTAGTCCAAGCTTTATTATTTTAATTACCTTTCCATTCTTTAATTCACTAAGTCCAAAGGTGAGCTTTATGTCCTCTAATGGAAAGAAGCATCAAACCAAGAGTTTTTGAGGACATGAGAGAACTGCCATGCCGTTGGTAATGAACCCCCAAAGGGATAAAACCATTAAGCATAAGACCTTAATCTCATGCTTCAAACAAGCAACTAGTTTGAACGAACTTTCAAAGCAAAGCAAAAGCCAAGAAATGAGGGAGGTTGCAAAAGTGATTAGGGGTGAAAACAAGTATGGAAAGCCATAAACAAATGCTATCAACTCAAATAGGTTGGTAGTTAAGGCCTAAACCACCAAACCTATGCGGACAATTACACTAGAAGCATGCAATACAAGGCTCAAATGCAATGAACCACTAAAAACAGTCCTAAAACAGTCTAAAAACAGTCATAAAATATGCTGGAATTAAGCTAACAATAGCTAAAACAATAAGCTAAAACATGGAGCATGTTAAACTAGTAAGCAAGACACGAGGAGGGGAGGTTAACCCCTCCAATTTTGGACTTCAAAACATGTTTATAGCCACTGAAAAAGCTCTGAAAATTAGTGTTTAAAGGCTCAAAAAAAGATAGTGTAAAAATGAGAAACACAAGGGTAAAGGCTTGAGAAACAAAGTGAAAGGAAAGGTAAACCACCCCTCAACCCTTTAAGGCCTTAAACCACAAGTTTCAACCCAAAATTACAGAGTTTATATTGCCCAAAAATAGTAGAAAACAAAGCAAATAAAGCAATGAAACAAGCTAAGCCTTATACCTCTTGAAGAGAAGAGCACTTTAAAGCAACAATTCAACAAATACAGACCCTCAAGAGCTCAAAATAGACTCAAAAGTACCTCATCTCAAAGATGGCAAGGTTTGGTTAAGAGTGTATAGCTAAAAGCTCAAGAAATTTCAAAAGAGAGAGAGAATCGTAGAGAGAGAAAATTAATGTTTGCTCTAATTTTTCTAACCCTCAAATATGGAAGAGGAGGTCCTCTATTTATAGAAAAACATCACACTCCCTCAAAAACATCCATCCATATATGTGTAGGTAGATGCAAACATCTATGCAAACAGCTAGCACAACAAGCAGAAAATATTTGCAAAACACACTTGTGGCCGACAAGCCACGCACTTGGCCGACAAGGCACAAGGGTGGTTGGATCATTGGGTGTGCAAGTGATGGTGCCCATGTCATAAGGGTAGTCAAAAATGGGGTGTCTACATAAGGTAACACCCATCTATTATCCAAAACAGCATTCCACACATTAATAGTAAAACTTTCTTCACTCCTCTTATAAATTGGATAACTATCTTTGCTTTGCATTGTTTTCAGTGAAAAATAGCGGGGATAACATTTTTTGCATTTACCTTCATGCATACAAGGATTTTTTTTTTATTTAAAACTCCGTAAGGCCATGCATTATATGTTTAGCAACCTTTTCATATAAATCGGGAAACTTGTCCGGATCTGGAATTTCAACACAAACAATTTTGTCATAATCATCTAGATTTGTAATCTTGCAATTTGCCGTGAAGATGAATAATATGTGTGCATGGGGTAGGCCTCTTTTTTGAAACTCACTAACATAAACATGTACTGCTACTTTTCCAAAAATATGCTTCCTAAATAGTTGTTGTTGTAGGTCTTGTAACTTTGCTCGAAAAACTCTTGCAGTTAAATCAGGTCTATCTTGTGCTACATGTCCTTCCTTTAATAAATCCCTAATCTCTTTCCAATTAGGATTACAAGTCATTGTGATAAAAAGATCTGGCTTTCCAAACCGCTGTACTAATGAGATAGTATCTAAATACCTCCTGCGCATATCTCTTGGGCCTCCTACAAAGGATGCAGGTAATACTAATCTTTTTCCCACTTTGCTTCCCCTGTTCTCACCAGATAATACACTATCTACAATCCCTTGGTAAAGTTCAGCCCTTATTTTTTATTATTTTTTTCGATAAAAGTCCAACCTTGTATTCTTCAGTTTTATATACATGTCGACAACAAATTGCTGCAATAGTCGCCCAAATAATAGGATGATTGAGTGGTCGTCATCTCGTACTTGCAGTTTATAACAGTAGAATTGCTGACACAATACATTCTTTTTGCCACTACCATGAACATCTACACCAAACATTAAATTTACAATAAGAAAAAAGGAGACATTATAATAATATACATGAAAAATATATAATGAAATCACAACTAAATAGGCATAATGACACCTATTAAAATATGTCACTCCCATGCAATTGGCTTAGTAAAAAAAATATTGTACACAACCAAATGATCAAAACTGAGTTGTAGAACTTATTAAAAAATTATCCTTGATTTGTTCTTGAATTGAGCTCTACATAAAAATAACACAAAAAAAGTAAATTGGTCAAATAAAAAGATAATCACTCTATTTGGTTTTCAGTTTTCAGAATTCACATTTCAAAAAATTCTACTTTTTAAAAAAAAAAAAATAATTCATATATTTTTTGTTTTCACTGAATTTTTTTAATATTTTAAGCAATTTTTTTTAATTTTTAGACACACTTAACATAAATACACTTGAAAAGTATAATATTTGCGAAAAAAAAATCTTTTAAAAATTCACTAAATACTAAAAATTCAAAAAAAAATTCGATACATTTTTCGTATTTTTGTGTATTTATTAACTGTTTAAAATATTTTTTTCACAAATATTTAACTATTTAGATATATCTAAGTAAGGTGTATCTAAAATTTTTTTAAAAATTCTAAAAATTTTAAAAATATTCACTAAAAAAAATAACACGAAAAATGAAAAATTCAATTTTCAGAAAACTGAAACCAAACACACTGAATAGAAAAGAAAACTCCAAACTTATTTTAAAAAATATATAGTTAACTTAACGTTTGGTCAATAATATAGGTGCTTGTCGGATCCGTCAATTAAATCCACAACGACCATCACTATGTTAAAATTCAAAAGATTCATGGAAAAAACTAACCCAAAGGCCTAAAAAAATAAAAGAAAAAAATATTTATAAACAATTCCACCATACTTCTATTTTTGGTCAAGCCATGAACAAGATTTTTGGTTAAAAAGACTATTATCGTTGATAGGAAAGATTATGGTACACACCCTTTAAAGAGTGTGTACCGTATGTATCTTATAACTAAATAAGAAAATTATACAATTTCATACTTTATAAGTCATAACTAAAAATAAATAAATAAATAAAGTCACAACCAAACCATACATGAAGTATAACCAAAGATCTCATGAGTTATAACTAAAATAAGGTCATAATTAAAGAGAAAAATTAGTCATAACTAAAGGAAAAAAAAATGACATAACTTAGGGGTACATATGGTAGGGATGTATATAGTAGAATTTTTCTTGACTTAATATACAATTTAAATTAAGAGGGAAAGACGGCCAGGTAGGTCGATTGCATAGAAGTAACTGATTTTAATTGGTATAAAATTATGTTATGAGTGCTTTCGACACGGGTAATTTGCTAGTATATGCATATTATCACAGTGGTTACAAATTTAAAATATTTAAAGCACCTATTCTGATATTTTTCTTTGCAAATTTATTGTAGAAAACTAAAAATCACAATTGACTAATTCTACTCCAATAATTCATAATAAAACCCTAATGATTTACATATATATATATATATGGGTTGAACTTCTTTTATGTTGGTCATCTCAACTTGAGAGAATGTTTGGACTTGGTAGGTTCATTTTGGAACTAACTTCAGTGATCCGAATTGTTCACTTTTTAGAACTTGTTAAGCAATAATGGTAGGTTTCATGAAAGAACTATGAAAAATATATAAATTGTTCAACGAAACACAAGCTTGGCCATACCTTGCTATTCCATGACTCATCTTTTTATTAATTTTCCTATTAGTCCTTTGGCATCCCGTTCATAAAAGTCCAAAAAAATGAAAAACAAAAAATGATAAAATATAAAATAATAAAAATAAAGAACCATTTCATTAGAAAAGAGTAAGTACCTTCTTGTTCTTGTCTAAAAATGTCTTCAGTTGATGTAAATGAAAGCATATTTGAATTTTGTTGCATGTTAATGACACCATTATCTACTCCAGCTCTATTTCTTTCAAGGATATTTTGATGCCATCCAACCTCTCCTCTAGGAAATAATAATGGGTATTGCAATGGATCGTAACAACCATGATAGTGTTGCACTCTATGCTTATGCCCTGAATTTGAGTGAACTATAATATCATGTTCATGAGGTACATTTGGGTTATTTTCTTCAATCCAAATTGCAGCTACCTGATGTAGACCGCCCCGAGAACTCCCGGCTCCGCGCTGCGAGGGTGCAAATCGTTTTATTCTTTAGCTACTATAGTTCGGACTCGTGTCACGGTTCTGAATCTAATCTCACAAAGTGCAATGTGAGACCGATAAATCACCAAAGAGTCCAAATCTGGCAAATCGTTTTGGAAAACTGATTTTTATAAAGAAGTGCCAAATATGGACTGCTTTGCCAGATACAGAGTCACCACCTAAATATTTTATTTTGGGAAAATTTAGGAAACCCTGACTCGTGCCTAAGGTCACATGTCTGTCATCACCAAAGTTGCCTCGGCTTGGGAACTTAGGTACGAGAGGGGAAGGTCATGCAATGAACACCCCCGCTCGTCCGATTAAAGATCGACCTTTACTAGCATGATATTTTGTTTTTGAAAACACATGTATTCTTATTCCGGTTATTAACCTAGAATTACTATGTGATGCGCGCAGCATACAAGTATTGACTAGATCGCCTAAGTTGGAACAAAACATTTTATGTTCGTTTGTTTGAAAATGGTTTGAAGTTTGCTACTCGCAAGTAGGCTAAGTCGCGGATTTCAATGAATTGTTCTAATTCAAGCAATCTAACCTTCACCCACAGGCATTCAGACAGTTAATCAACTAAGCAGTTAGCCTCATGGCAAGCATGCTATCATGGCAACATACACATCTCATGCAGTATGCTAAAGTATAAACACTCACAGTGTACTCCGAGGCCAAAATAGAGAACTAGTTAGAAATCATGCATGATCCTAGTTCATGTTAAGATGGCTAATACAACACATGCAAAATGCAGCTAAGATAGGCTCGCCTATTCTAAGATGTCATGTGAAATGCAGCTTGATGACATGTATTCAAATTGGAATTGAAATACAATGCAGTTAGTATGATGCGTCGAGCCCGGTGCATGCAATATAGATGAATGGGTGCACGCATGCAAGCATAAGGATGCTAATCGAAATATGCCCTAAAACTAACCATCGTAAGCGGTTATGTAAAAGGGAGAAAGAAATGGAGGTTGGAAGACATGCATCACACACACGCACGCTTATTACAATAGTTAGCCCTCTCGACGGAGGGTTCAAATAAGAAGCTAACTAGCTAATCTAAGCTAATTAAACTAATTATTACATCACAAAACTAATTAACTAACAAGCTAACTAATTAAGTACAAAATTAAGCTAATTAACTAACAAGTTAACTAACTAGTTATTACAACACAAATAAGCAGCTAAACGCATTAACTACTTAGGTACAGAACCAAAGCATAAACTAGCTAAAGAAAGCAGTAAAAGAGGTCCTCGGGATGAGGAGTGCATGCATGCTCGGTCGCCTCGTTCAGAAATCCGTGGCGATGCCCCAATTTGCCTCTGTTTGCAACTGTTCTCAGAACATTGCACAAAGGTCCACAAAACTTCAACTCCACCATAGGAACCTGTAGGAACATGGCCGACCAGTTATTGATGTTGCCAATCACCTGCCGACCACTTTTCTTTGCTGTAGACCAGAAAAAGTGGTCGGCCAGCTAGTTGTTCTGGTCGACCGACCAGTTTTTGCTGCACTCTTCCAGCTTGCTACAACAGAGAGCAAGAAAGGGCATGGCAATGTATTTGCAAGATATGTGTGCACAACCACTCCCCCTATCATTTCATAAGCTCAAGTGAGTGTGGTTCTCGACCCTCGGGCCACAAATCGTGCATTTCAATGCATTATAGCCAAGAAGCCAAATTGCACAATTCAATATAAAATGAATGCACAAATAAACACATAAAGCCTTGACCTCTATCATGCTTGATCAAGAGGGTCGGCGACCGAGAACTGAGGCACGTTTCATCACTTCAAGTATAAAACGTCCCTCGTTTCTCGTGTTTGGACTAATACCGTATCTAAACACAATGCAAGGAAACTAGCATGCTAAACAAAATGCCAACAACAAGCATGCACAATGCAATGTAACATGGCATACACAATGCAAACAACAACATAGCATACACAATGCAATGTAACATGGCATTCATAATGCAATGTGACATGATCAACTTAACACAGCTAATGACATGCAAACAATGCTAATGCAACATGAGCATACTGTCAAGGCTAATGCATGCATACACAATGCAAGGCAACATAAGCATATAACAACATGAGGCAATGTAACAACATTCACATAACATGCTCGATGGACTTAAACCAAAATGGACAGACCTCAGTCATGCCTAAATCAGTGGCCATAATGCTAAGAAATGAAGGCACAAAGATCAAGACAAGCATGCTCAATGCAATGGCCCATCAACTAGGAGCACAACCCTCAAGAGTGCTCAAAGAGTGACAAATGTGGAAGTGTAACAACACTAAAAACTCTGAAATTAAGCAAGAAATGATGCCAAATCAGTCAAACAACATAAATGAAGCATGCTATGGTGCTCAAAACTCAAAGCTAGCAAGGCCAATTGCACTACAGCTATGCAATACATGAAGCATATGGCGAACACAACCCAAAACAGTCCTAAAACATGTCAAAATGATGCTAAAACATGTATGGAAGGAAGCCAAAACAAGCTAGCATGAAGGGCATAAGGCATGATGCATACAAGGCCAAAAGGAAGGATTACACTACACCTATCAAGGCCAAGCATGAGATGACTTAACCAACAAAAATCAGAGTTATATCATGGCAAAATAACCCCAAAAACATACTGAAATGGTAGCTCGCAAGCTTAGGCATGAAGGCATACGCAATGACTCATTCCTAGGCATAAAGGACCAACCCTCCAAAGCATCAAAAGAGTGAAAGATGTGAGTGCATGAACATGAAACATGAACTGAAATCACATAACAAATGATGCCAAATCATGTAAATAGCCCAAGCAATGCATGCTAGTGGACTTGATACACAAAGCTAACAAGCTAGAATGCATTATAGCTATACAAAGCATGGCATGCATGACCAAAACAACACAAATCAGAGCTAGAGCATGCTAAAACATGGACAAAAGCTTCTTAGAGTTAAGCCAAAATCATGTTAGAATGATGGTCTAAAGCATGATACACATTAGGCTAATAAATGAAAATGCACTACAAGTGCATGGAGCATGCATGGGGCCATCAAACCAACCCAAAATAGATCTAAGGCATGTTAAAGCAACACCAAAAACCTACTGAGATGGAGTCAAAACAAGCTAGAAAGACATGCTACTTCATGAAGCACACAAAGCTAGTTTGCAAAATTTACACTACAAGTGTGTAAGGCATGCAAGGGATGACAAAACCAAGTCAAAACAGTGGTATGCCATGTCAAAATAACCCCAAATACATGCTAAGATGGAGCCAACATAAGCTTAACGAACATGCTCAAACATAAGGCATTCAAAGCAAGCATACAAAACACAAGAAGAGGGGATGACCCTCTCCTAGTTGGGACCTCAAAACACCATTTCCACCACTAAAATTCCTTTGGAATTCGGTGGTAGAAAGGTATGCAAAGGCTAAAACAAGAGCCTAAAGGGATGGCTCAAAACAAGGCCAAATTAGGCCTAAGAGGGGGTAGACTACCCCCAACACAAAAGAGATCTTAAACAAACATGTTAAGCATGCAAAATCAGAACTTTTTGTAATAGAAAGTTAAGCTTAAATCAGTATGAAAATAGGTCCAAAAGCTTAAGCCAAAACAAGGGTTTTAAGGGTTAGAAGCTCACCCTCGAAGAACACCATCAAAACCACAACTCCAGCAACTTTTCTGAGCTTAAACCAATCCAAAAACTTCAAAACCAGCTCCTAGGTACCTCAGCAACAAAAGGATGGTGTTTGAGTGTGTCTTTGTGTGTTAAAGTGTGATAAAAAGGCACTTTTGAACACAAAAATGAAGAGAAGATGCAAAATAGATACAAAGGTGTATGTATAACTCTCCAGCACCAAAATCTAAACCTGGAGAAGGAAGGGGGAGGTTCTCTTTTATAGAGAACCAAAGGTCAAGTTTGTTGGACAAGCTTTTGGCCTAAAGCCATCCCTCCATACAGTGTATTGAGGATGGCTTATGTGCCTACCAGTTGTAACAGCTGGCCTAAAAATATCTCCAAAAAGGTGATGAAAAGCTGTCGACCACTTGAAGTGGTCGGCCAGCTACTTGTAGTGGTCGGCCGACCACCACAAGTTGTCTCTCATAAAGAAAACTGGTCGGTCAGGGGTAGGAGAGGTCTGCACACTAAAAGCAAGTCAATGGTGTGGTGGCCGACCAGAAAATGTGGCCCAAAGACCAAGAAAACCCGTTGTTCGGCCAGAAAACTGGCTGGCAGGAAGGAAAGTGGTCTCCAAGGGGAAGAACTGGTCTCCCACCCTTGTACCACCTTCCAAACAAGGAAAACAAGATTTGTACCAAAAACAAACCAAAAGGGATGCAAGATAAGAGTCCGGGAGGCAAGGCGCGCAGTCGAGAGCCTCGAAAACTAGTCTACGAGCACCAAAAGTGGTCTCCAAGACCACAGTGTCCCTCTACGTAGAGGCAACAAGGTGTGGTTCAAAAACCGTGCCAAACGGAGAACGTTAAGCGATCCCGAGACAAGGCACGCGGCCGAAGGCTCTGAAAATCAGAAACTGGTCTCCAAGCAGGAAAATCATCTGCGACCACGAAAAGTGGTCTACGACCACAAAAGGGATGGTCTACGAGACCTCTCCCTCCTTCCAGGGAAGGAAAACATGGCTTGGTCCACAAACCGAGCCAAAACACAAAGAGTTCAGAGGCCCGGAGGCAAGGCACTCAGCCGAAAACTCCGAAACCTCGAAACAATCACAAACATGCGCAATCACCGAGCGCTCAATCGATGACGTCTGAGTCTTAAGGTTGGTCAAAAATAGAATGTCTACAGTTGCCCCTCTTTGACATAACTCGAAAGTCAAGAAGTGACGGGAGTGAATGTCAAAGCCCAGAGACGACCCATTTTTGAGAAGGCCGAAGACTTAGACAAACAAGCAAGATAACAAAGAGATGTGCCCGCAGGCAGGGGCAAAATGCAAATGACATGCACAATGCCGAACATAACTTATGATCATGCAAAGAAAGCTGTAATGAAGCAATTATGCAAAATAAATGCAACAGTTTAAGCGAACGAATTCAAACCAAACTACAACTCATGTAGAAAGGAAGTAAGAAAATTATGCAATTCTCAAACTGTGTCGGAATTTCTTTTGAATAAACCGTACATACGATATCATCTGGTTACGCCAACTTCAAATAAACCGTACATACAATATCGTGCCTACATGAGAAAGATACTCAACACATACAATATAGTTAGAAACACATGTTCCACATTACATCATGGTATAACTTCAATATGAAATAAACGCGTGCATATACAATGCCGATGGAAACATGCATAGCAATGCAAGTGAAAAGTGCGTAACAATGCGGGTGGAGGGGTGCATGACAATGCAACCTAAGTGTGTGCACAACAATGCGGATGAAGGGGTGCATGACAATGCAACCTAAGTGTGCGCATAACAATGCAATGCACTAACAAGTGCAGATAAGGTGCGCAAGATAGCGCGAACAATGCAATGCACTAACAAGTGCAGATAAGGTGTGCAAGATAGCGCGATAAAATGCACGTCAATGCAAGTAGGGTGCACAAAATAGTGTGATGCGCAAAATAGCGCGATAAAATGCATGCTCAATGCAAGTAAGGTGCACAAAATAGTGCGATGCGCTAAATAGCGCGATAAAATGCATACTCAATGCAAGTAATAAATGGACATGCAGTAGATGCAAAGGGTAACATATTGTAACCATGCTGGAATCATGAGAGGAGGAAAAACAAATCCCAAAACAACCAATCAAGAGAGTGCTCAACACAGCCTGAGATAAATTCCAAACACGCTGAAATCGTGTGAGGAAAGGGATATTCAAATCACGCTAAAATCATGAGAGGTGGTCCAAAACAACCAATCAGGTGCGTACACAATGTAACCTGAGACAAATTCCAAACACGCTAAAATCGTGTGAGAAAAAGGACACTCAAACCACGCTGAAATTATGAGAGGAGGTCCGAAAACAAACCGATCAAGTGCGTGCACGACGCAACCTGAGATAAATTCCAAACACACCAAAATCATATGAGGAAAGGGGACACTCAAATCACGCTGAAATTGTGAGAGGAGGTCCAAAACAACCAATCAGGAGCGTACGCGACGCAACCTGAGATGAATTCCAAACACGCTGAAATCGTATGAGGAATGGGGATACACAAATCACACTGAAATCGTGAGAAGAGGTCCAAAACGATCAATCAGGAGCGTGCTCAACGCAACCTGAGACAAATTCCAAACACGCTGAAATCATGTGAGGAATGAACAAACTCTGACCATGCTGAAATTGTGAGAAAAGGTAAACAAATTCCAAACACGCTGAAATCGTGTGAGGAAGAAACAAACTCTAACCACGCTTAAATCGTGAGAAGAGGTAAACAAATTCCAAACACGCTGAAATCGTGTGAAGAGGTAAATAAATTTCAAACACGCTGAAATCGTGTGAGGAAGGAACAAACTCTAACCACTCTAAAATCGTGAGAAGAGGTGAACAAATTCCAAACACGCTGAAATCGTGTGAGGAAGGAACAAACTCTAACCACGCTGAAATCGTGAGAAGGGATAAACAAATTCCAAACACACTGAAATCGTGTGAGGAAGGAACAAACTCTAACCACGCTGAAATCGTGAGAAGGGATAAACAAATTCCAAACACGCTGAAATCGTGTGAGGAAGGAACAAACTCTAACCACGTTGAAATCGTGAGAAGAGGTAAACAAATTCCAAACATGCTGAAATCGTGTGAGGAAGGAACAAACTCTAACTACGCTGAAATCGTGAGAAGAGGTAAACAAATTCCAAACATGCTAAAATCGTATAAGGAAGGAACAAACTCTAACCACGCTGAAATTGTGAGAAGAGGAAAACAATCAGGAGCACGCCCAGTGCAACCTGAGAAAGCCCCGGAGGACAATGATCCTAAACGCTACTCGGCGTGAAAGGATAAATGATACCAGAAAACACAAGATGCAAATAAATGCAATAAGTGTGATGATACAATACATGTTACAACATGTTACAAGCAATGTAGGGCATGATGTTTAGGGAATGCAATAAACAAACAAAGCGGCACTTTTAGAAGGCACCTCACGGGGTGAGTGGCGGTGAACCGCTCTACTCTGACGGGGATCTCCCCTTTGTGTTCTTCGAACTCTAGTTTCCACCGTCGCAGTTGATCTCCTAGGAACTCATTGCAAACACAGCCAAGATAACTCTGGCGGGGAATGGTACTCATGGAGAGCACTTCTGATTGCCATTCTGGCTTGAAGCAGTCAACAAAGTATTCAGTTCACTTTGAACACACAGCTCGTACAGCACACTGCTCATTCTGAACGCATAGCTCATAACACAGTACTTAGTTTATTTTGAACACACAGCTCATATAGCACACTGCTCATTCTGAACACACAGCTCATAACACAATACTCAGTTTATTTGGCACACAGCTAATTCTGAACACACAGGATGTAGTGGCGGAACTTGCAGAAGTTGAAACAAACTCAGACTCTCCAAATTTTCCCTTTTTTCTTTTGCTTTGCAGTCCGGAACTTACATAGCTTTAGATAGGTCCTAGTTTTACTGCTCTCGCATGAACCGGCTTGAACCCTGCAGTTTTATGAAAGAACAAATCCTGTGTTTGCACAAATATGGAGAATGGCACAACACTCCAAGCACAAAACGATTCATTTTGAAATTGAAGTTGAGAAATGAGTTCCAAACTGGATATTGAGCCGACGACTGAACACATCGCACCACGACTCAATAAAGGAAAACAAAAGGGTAAACAACCTAAACATATCGAGATACACTCGAAACGATTCAAAACAAGAATCGAGACAGGACAAAACACACACACAACACTCAGATGTGTTACAAAGACGAGAGACCTCTCAGTTCGCGAGGAGCCAGTTTCTTCGGGTGTTGTTTCCCACCCTTTCTCATTTGTGATTCTCACATCACTCTAGCACTCAATCTCTATTTTTCTAAAAAAGCCCTTTTCTCACTTTTTCTCTCAGCACACATCTCTCTATTCTTCAATCTCTCTTATTTTTTATCCTTTCCATGGGTCGTTAATGGATAAACAGGAAGTTGTGGGTTCATGCCCAACTGTAACAAGCCCGCGAACGCCCCGGGAGGATGAGTCCCGTTCTGTTCTTTTGTGGGCTCACTACAATTCGGACTCAAATTGTCACAGTTCTTAATCTGAACCAAAGAGTCCAAATCCGGCAAATCGTTTTGAGAAAACAGATTTTTAGAAAAGAAGTACCAAACATGGACTGCTTTGCCAGATACAGAGTCGCCACCTAAATATTTTATTTTGGGGGAATTTAGGAAACCCTGACTCGGCGCCAAAGGCCACGTGTCCGTCATCACCAAAGTTGCCTCGACTCGGGAACTTGGGTACGATTGGGGAAGGTCAGCTATGAGCACCCCCTCTCGCCCGATCCGAAGATCGGCCTCTACTAACCCTGATATCTTATTTTGAAAACATTACGCGTTCTTATTCCGGTTATTAGCCTAGAATTACTATGTTATGCGCACAGCAAATAAGTATAGACCAAATCGCCTAAATTGGAACAAAACATTTCATGTTTGTTTTGAAAATGGTTTGCTACTCGCAAGTAGGCTAAAATATAGGTTTTGCCACCCTCGAGTGGGCTTTAGAAAAGATAGTTTTGCCACTATTCGAGTGGGCTTAAAACTCACAGTTTTGATGCATTATTCCAATTTAGGTAATTCAACCTCCATCCACAGGCATTCAAGCAGTTATATCACATAAGCAGCTAGCCTCATGGTAATCATGCTATCATGGCAATACTCACACGCATGCGGTATGCTAAAGCATAAAAAGCTCACCTAGTACTCCAAGCCAAAACAGAAACTAGTTAGTAATCAAGGCATGATCCTAGTTCATGTTTAAAATGGCTAATGCAACACATGCAAAGATGCAATCTAGACAGGCTCGGCTATCCTAAACATGGCATGTGAAATGCAACAGATAACACGCATTCAATTTGGAATTGAAATACAATGCAGTTAGCATGATGCGCCGAGCCCGGTGCATGCAAGACAAATGTATGATTGCACGCATGCATAGCATAAGGTATGCTAATTTAAATATGCCCTAGTCTAACCATCATAAGCGGGTAAATAAAAGGGAAGAAAGACGTAGGATTGGAAGACATGCACACACTCACCCACACTTATTACAACTATGCCCTCACGCGGAGGGACCAAAAGAATAATACAGTCCGAATAAATAATTCTAAATTAATTATTACAAAATTTCTAATTCAATTAACAAAGTGAATGCAGAAGGGAAAAGGCCACAGCCCCGCCTTGGAATGCGCGAATGATGCGTGTTCGAGTCTGTCTCGCCCGGAAAACCCGTACCATGCCACTGCTGCCTCTGTTTACACTACCTTGCTTCTCTGAAGACTGCAAAAGTCTTGGGACATGCTCTATGGATGTTGGGAAATACCACCGGCCAAGGAGAAGAACCACTGGCCACCCTTTTGTATACCGGCCAAATATTAATGGCCGACCAGCACTAGATATGGCCGGTCGGCCAAAACTTCCTGCAGAACCTGCAGTTGACAGCAGCAAAGGGCAAGCAGTGTATGGCATGGTATTTTCAAGCAAATGTATGCATGGACACACTCCCTATCATGCAATGGATACAAGGGAGCATGGCCCTCGATCCTCGGGCCATCAATTAGGTATGATGACTTAAGAAGTCAAGCTTGCCATTCAATGAAAATGCATGCAACACACAAATGAATACCAAGACCCCATCATGTTAGAGTCAAGGGCTTCGGCGACTGAGGGTTGAGAGATGTTGCATCACTTGAAGTATGAACACTTCTCACCCCTCAAGTTTGACTTGACGCCCCAAGCCAAATAATGCAATGCAAGTATGCAATCATGGCTCAAGCATACAAATGAAGCTAAGGCACAAATCATGCCAAATGCAATGTATTCTAAGCATGCAAATATGCAATGTGTTTAATATGCATTAGGCACACAACCTAAACATGTAAGCAAATATGGCACGCAACAACATGCGATGATGGACTTAAACTAACATGGATAGCTCGCAAGCATGTCAAAATCAGTGGCCAAAGTGGACTAAAACAATGATGCCAATTATGCAAAACAAATATGCAAACAAGTAAGCCTAAGACTAAGGCATGAAGGCCAACTTACAAGCATACTAAAGAAAACAAACATGGACACTAGACCAATCAAAAAAAAAGTGTCATGGCATGCTAGAATGAGATCCAAAGCCCGCACACAGGGCATCCCAAATGACTCAAGTAAAGAGGCATAAAACATGGAGCACAAGACTACTATTCTTCATGACCACACATGGCATGAACTAAGCAACCTAAAACAAAATTCTAGCATGCGAAAATGAGTCTCAAAACCCACTATTATGGCAACTTTAATGACCCCAACATATAGGCATACACAATGCACATTTTAAGGCATAAGAGGGCACATCTTCAAAACATGAGAGAAGTGATGAATGCAAGCATACAAGCATGGTTTAGGGACTGAAATAACATGCTAAGTGATTCCAAATCACCGAAATAACCTAACCAATGCATGTTTAGAACTCACATCCTTAGGGCTCACAAGCCAAAATGCAAAGAAACTATATCAAACATGTTAAACAAGGCCAAATCAGTGGCCAACAGACCTTAAACATGACAAAATATGACCAAGTACTTCACAAAGTTAGGTCAAAACATGAGGATATGCTAGGCTAAACACATGGCATACTTCTAGGCAAAATGGAGAATTACAAAGTAAGTGTATTATACATGCAAAGGGCCATGAATCCGATCAAGGAAAGAGGTATGTTATGGCCCAAAAACAACCAAAGACCTCTGAAATGGTACCAAAAGCAACTACCCATGCATGCTATCCCTATGAGCCAAAAACATGCAAAAATGAGAGACATGGGGGAGAGGGGTGTCCCTCCTCTACACAAGTCCTCAAACCTCCTTCTTCACCACTGAAAATCCACTGGATTTTAGTGATGAGAAGGCCAACACACCAAGATAAATAAAGCTTAAAGAAAAAACACTAAAAGAGGCCAAATGGGGCCTAAGAGGAGGAGGTCGACCCCAAGCAACAAAATACCCTCAATGAAAGATCTAAAGCATGAACATACAAGACTTTTTGTAGTTATACAAAAAGCTTAAATCAGCATGCAAGACAGGTCAAAAGCCAATGCAAGATTGGGGAAACTAAAGTAAAGTAGTTACCCTTGAAGAACCCTTGATGAACAGTGAATGCAGCCCTCTTCTTTTGATCAAAATCAGTCCAAAAACTCAAGAACAAACCCTCCAAGCCCCTCAAGATCGAAGTAAGGTGTGATGGTGTGTGTCTTACTGCAAAACTAAGGTAAAAATGCACTTTTAAGCCACAAAACACACACAAGGGAGGAGAGAGAGGGAAAATATAGAGAGAGAATGTATATGACAGATATATATGTATATCTCTGGTTTTTTTTGTTCAAAATCCCTAACAATGGAGAAGAAGGAGGCCTTATATAGGCAATACAAAGCTTGAAGCTTCTCCAAGAAGCCAAACAAAAAAGGGTCAAAGAGGGCAAAGAGAGGGGGGCTTCCTGAGGAAGCTTTGACAGCTGGGAAGCTTCTTGAGGAAGCTTTGACAAAGGGTCAAGTTTCCTCAAGAAGCTTTGACCAAAAGGGTGCAAAAGGTGCATAACAACCACACTATGCACGGGGAAGAGTGTTGGTGCATTCCAGCTGGCACAGCTGGCATGCACCATGCCTGAAGGGTGCAAAAGGTGCATACTGGCCAGCAAAAGAGGTCACCGGCCAAACAAAGTCCCGGCCGGCCACATAAAGTGCCGACCGGCCATTGGTATCAAGAAACCATGGCCGGTGGCAACAATGAATGGCCGGTGATGAACAGGGGAGGCCGGTGGGGTGTGGGGATGGCCAACAAGCCATTCCCTGCCCCTCAAAGCAAAAGCACAAGCATTTGGTGCAAAACCAAACACAAAACAAACGAGTTGAGAGTTCGTGAGGCAAGGTGCGCAGCCGAGGCCTCCGGGAACTCAAAATGAACACGAACATGGATGATCACCGGGTGTTCCAACGGTGACGTCCAAGTCTTGAGAACGGTCAAAAATGAGGTGTCTACACCAACATATTCAGCTCGCGACTATTTCTTTCGGCGACGTCTAGTCGATGCCCCAGATGAGGGAGTGGAGTATCTTGATCCATTCCAATTCATGTTTTGCACTTGGCTTGATACCTCGTTACTTGGAGGATGTTGAGAGCTTTCAACCCTTTGTTGTTAGCTTCAGTTGTGCTCTTTTCTGGAAAGTAAAGTGCCCTTCTCTGGCAAGTATGTTGATAATGGGGAAAAGACAGAACACCTGACTCAATTGTGCCCCTACTTCATCATTTTGACCATTTTTTGTTTTGGCTTTCTACTAAAACAATTTTGACCAATATAAGAGTCAGATTAACACACTTGTTCAACCTTTTGATTTGAAATCATGCAAGTTAGGCTATGAGCACTGAAAATTTTCCTTTTTCGGGTCCAAGAAATGGTCCAGTTTTGGAAAAATGGAATAATTTTCGAGAAAATTAGTCAACATCGGTAAAAATTCTCAAAAACTGTTTTTACAAATAGCCACTGCTTGACCAACACGGAATTTACTCTTGAGATGCACAACCTCAGATGCAAAGCAATGGAAAATTGGCCCTTGTATGAATGGCACCACAGCGCACTGTAATCAGTCCTCAAAGTGACGATCACAACCAAACTCCTGGATACAAAGAAGACAAAGATGATCGGAACCATTGCATAGACACAGTCGATTCAAAAGTGTTTATGGCTGGACTTCAAAAAGAAGTTGCCTATGTATCCCAAACATGGGAATCAAGCCTTACGTAGTTCGGGTTTAAGGTACACTTGGGTATTAACCTTTCCTTTTACGCTCTAACTTTTACCAAGGCCGCCCTTCCGGGTTTTCAACCTTGCGAGCTCTGTTTTTCTTTTCTTTTCAATCTTTTCAATTCTTTTCATTTCTTTGTTCATTTCTTTTCTTTCTTTCTTTTTTTCTTTTTCTTTTTCTTTCATTTTTTCATTTTTTTCTTTTTTTCTTGCTCTAACTTTTGCCTGGGTCGCCCTTCTGGGTTTTCGGCCCAGTGAGCCTCTCAAGGGTAAAAGTGTAGCTTTGTCCATGTCAAATGGTTTTAAGATCTCGAAGCCATCTGAATCCAGGAGAATGGCTGATGTTCGCTGGTGATGTGGGAGTCCATCCAATTGGGGGCTGAATTGCCCCTAGTGTTGCGGATAGGAACTTGGTTGTCCTTCAGCAATACTTTCTTCTTTCCTCCCTTTTGGGATTTCGCATTCTTACCAATCTTCGTTGGCTTGAGAAATGTCCCAATTTTTTTGATTCTTCGAGTACATCGGACATTTTTGCCCCTAGTTCGAGGGGGGGCTTCTGATCTAGCTTCGCAAGCTTTCTTTGATAACATCTAATCTTCTTGATCTGACTTTCTTGCCCCTAGTTCAAGGGTTGCTTCTGATCTGGCCACACAGGCCTCACATTGTGATTGATCATTGAACATTCTGAATCCAAGTTCAAGGTTTGAAAGCAAAAGGGTCGAGTTTCAAGGCTGAGAGCGATCCTATGCTGCACAATCTCAAGAGCGATTCCACACAGGTCTTCGCAAGACCGTGCAAAACATTTTTTGAAATTTTTTAAGAAAGCGACTAGTCGCTCGCACGGAAGACAATGTGAAACCAATCTGGATCAAGCTGAGATCCTTCTCAGTACTCACATTAACAAGCATGATCTCAATCATTAAGGGCTTAGCATGCCTCTCTTTCTCTTAATTGATCAAATTTTGCAAATCCCGAGGAATTCCTCCCTCTTTGTTTTCATCACAATGTTCAAAAAGTTTTGAAAAACTTAGATCAATGCAATAATTTCAAGGCACAGAAGAGCAGGTGAAATGTACTGCCGTTTCATTTGGATTTTCTGGCACAACTGGCTCCAAGGCAGAAATAAACACAAAAGCGTGGAAATCACTGTTGTTCCATTCAGATCTTCTGGCGTAACTGGCTCCATGGCAGAAACAGACTCAAAAGAAAGCAAAAAGACAAACAAAAAACAAGAGAGTGATGTCTGAAGTAACACCCCCGAAATCACCCGACTCTAACACAACAGGACTGACTCGATACAACAAGACAGACGCAACTGACTCAGTACAAAAAGACTGACTCTAAACAACGAGACAAACTCTAAACAAAATAACAAAGCTGACTCAATACCCAAGTCAGAAAGTACAAAAACTAGCATTTACACAATGCTCAAAACAGTGCGGACCATCCGCCATATCCGGAGTAAACTGGGTGCCATCCGCAGGTGGCTCATCCCGCCCGATCACATCACATTATCCCCAGGTTCACTGATCCAATGACGATAGACCTTGCTGAGCTGGTGAGATGACGACCTTGTTGTCAAACAAATCCTGTACTTCATAGGGAAGACGAAAGCAATTGTCGGTGCTATGACCGGTTTGTTGATGAAAAGCACAATACTGGGTAGTATCATGACCGGGTGGAAGACGACCAGGGAGAGGCTGAGGCTCAAGAGGTTTGAGATGGCCTTTTTCAACGAGCATTTGAAAAGCCTTGGACAAAGGCATATAAAGGGCGTGGAAGACCCTACAACCTCGGGGTAGATACTTCGAGGTTTGTGGATTTTTGCTGGGCGCACCAGCAAAGGGGTCGGCAGGTGCTGACTTGGTTTTCTGATCTCTTCGAAGTGCAGGATTATAGCTAACAGGATCGTTTCTGGTACAACGACCCTTCTCTCTGTTTTCCCCTTGATTCAAACTGCTCTCATTCTGAGTGACGAAAATGTCGTCCACAGTTTTTGCAACAACTGCGAGCACTTGTTGTTTGTTCAGTCCTTCGGCTTTCAAAGCCTCAAGAACCCACAGAAGGTGTTCATAGGGATCAATGTCCGCCCCTACCTTGTTCTTTCCACTTGCCTCAGCTTGGTCGAAGGTTTGGGTCGCTACATCAGAGCGGAGCCCTGTTGTTGTCGACTTGTCATTGGCCAAACTTGGGGTGGCTTCAGGTTGGCCAATTTCAATTACAATTCACCCCAGAAGTGGGAAGTCTTCTGGTGTGAAATTTCCGGCATGTGATGTGGTCGATGGCGGAGCTGATAGTCCAAAGGCTAGATCAGCCACAGTTCTCTGAAGATCGCCGATCATTCCCATCAGCTCAAAAGTAGTAGGCTCACGGGTTTGAAATGATTGGGGTTCCAAGACTGGATGTGTGGTAGGTGCCCTAGATAGGCATTGCATTTCAGCATCGGTCTCACCCTGCATGGTGATTCCCTGGTTTAATGACGTTGCCATGACCACAATTTCTTCTGAACTCTGCATCATCATGAGTCTGCTGAATTGAACAGAGGTGATGTGACTGGTGACTAACGGATCAGATGAACTGGTGAGCCTTAACTGGTCTTTCTCTACCTTGCCTCAGCGAAGGAAAACACTGGTTGCTCTGAACTGAATCTCTGACCTGACAAAGTCTATCAGCACAATTCCAATGTACCAGGGGGATATTGGAGCCCTCTGAAGCTATAGTTCCACGACTACCCCTGCAAAAGAGAAAATAGGTAGCATCTCAGCCCAATTTCATCAAAACAGATATGAGCATAGCTGAATGACTGTGTTCTCTACTGAATTCTGCTTGTAAACTGATACCCTCAGGTAAAACTAATTCCTCCAAAATACTGATGCCCTCAAGCCTGATACCCAAACTTGCAAACTGATACACACAACCTGTGGAGACACACTCTGACAGTAAATACCATGCAAGTACGAGCCAAAACACCCCTATGTTGGGGTAGGGTTTCCCTGTCCTATTTTGTCAGGAGCTAGGGTTTCACTACGCACACAGCGGTTTCAAACAACCTGAAATCGGGTAAGCAACCTATTCTAGTTTGGAATAGTCACTATGGATTCCAATATGCACTAGGTCGAATGGCCAAAAAGGGTGCCTCGGTAACAACTGAGGTTTGTGTTCCCGTCGTGGCAGAGCCCGTAACCGATCTGCCTTATGGCACACTTCTCAAAGCAAGCCTCCGACAAACCGTTCAGGAATAGCAGACAGCAAACACGGTGACTTAGGCGCACCAATGCACATGCAATGCAAAGAGACACATAAGTGTAGTCAAAACAAGATATCATGAGTCCGAGTCAAGTTCTCTAAATCCCCAGCAGAGTCGCCAGAAACTATAGACCGCCCCGAGAACTCCCGGCTCCGCGCTGCGAGGGCGCGAATCGTTTTGTTCTTTAGCTACTACAGTTCGGACTCGTGTCACGGTTCTGAATCTAATCTCACAAAGTGCAATGTGAGACCGATAAATCACCAAAGAGTCCAAATCCGGCAAATCATTTTGGAAAACTGATTTTTATAAATAAGTGTCAAACATGGACTACTTTGCCAGATACAGAGTAGCCACCTAAATATTTTATTTTGGGAAAATTTGGGAAACCTTGACTCGTGCCTCGGTTCGGGAACTTAGGTATGAGAGGGGAAGGTCATGCAATGAACACCCCCACTCGTCCGATCAAAGATCGGCCTTTACTAACATGATATTTTGTTTTTGAAAACACATGTGTTCTTATTCCGGTTATTAAACTAGAATTACTATGTGATGCGTGTAGCATATAAGTATAGACTAGATTGCCTAAGTTGGAACAAAATATTTCATGTTCGTTTGTTTGAAAATGGTTTGAAGTTTGTTACTCGCAAGTAGGCTAAGTCGCGGATTTCAATGAATTGTTCCAATTCAAGCAATCCAACCTTCACCCACAGGCATTCAGGCAGTTAATCAACTAAGCAGTTAGCCTCATGGCAAGCATGCTATCATGGAAACATACACATCTCATGCAGTATGCTAAAGCATAAACACTCACAGTGTACTCCGAGCCAAAACAGAGAACTAGTTAGAAATCATGCACGATCCTAGTTCATGTTAAGATGGCTAATGCAACACATGCAAAATGCAGCTAAGATAGGCTCGCCTATTCTAAGATGTCATGTGAAATGCAGCTTGATAACATGTATTCAAATTGGAATTGAAATACAATGCAGTTAGTATGATGCGCCGAGCCCGGTGCATGCAATACAGATGAATGGGTGCACGCATGCAAGTATAAGGATGCTAATCGAAATATGCCCTAAAACTAACCATCGTAAGCGGTTAAGTAAAAGGGAGAAAGAAATGGAGGTTGGAAGACATGCATCACACACACGGACGCTTATTACAACAGTTGGCCCTCTCGACGGAGGGTCCGAATAAGAAGCTAACTAGCTAATCTAAGTTAATTAAACTAATTATTACATCACAAAACTAATTAACTAACAAGCTAACTAATTAAGTACAAAATTAAGCTAATTAACTAACAAGTTAACTAACTAGTTATTACAACTCAAATAAGCAACTAAACGCATTAACTACGTAGGTACAGAACCAAAGTATAAACTAGCTAAGGAAAGTAGTAAAAGAGGTCCTCGGGATGAGGAGTGCATGCATGCTCAGTCACCTTGTTCGGAAATCCGTCGCGATGCCCCAATTTGCCTCTGTTTGCAACTGTTCTCAGAACATTGCACAAAGCTTCAACTCCACCATGGGAACCTGTAGGAACATGGCAGACCAGTTGTTGATGTTGCCAATCACCTACCGACCACTTTTCTTTGCTGTAGACCAGAAAAGTGGTCGACCAGCTAGTTGTTCTGGTCGGCCGACCAGTTTTTGCTGCACTCTTCCAGCTTGCTGCAACAGAGAGCAAGAAAGGACATGGTAATGTATTTGCAAGATATGTGTGCACAACCACTCCCCCTATCATTTCATAAGCTCAAGGGAGTGTGGTTCTCAACCCTCGGGCCACCAATCGCGCATTTCAATGCATGATGGCCGAGAAGCCAAATTGCACAATTCAATATAAAAAGAATGCACAAATAAGCACATGAAGCCTTGACCTCTATCATGCTTGATCAAGAGGGTTGGCGACCGAGAATTGAGGCACGTTTCATCACTTCAAGTATGAAACATCCCTCATTTCTCGTGTTTGGACTAATACCCTATCCAAACACAATGCAAGGAAACTGGCATGCTAAACAAAATGCCAACAACAAGCATGCACAATGCAATGTAACATGGCATACACAATGCAAACAACAACATAGCATACACAATGCAATGTAACATGGCATTCATAATGCAATGTGACATGATCAACTTAACAAAGCTAATGACATGCAAACAATGCTAATGCAACATGAGCATGCTATCAAGGCTAATGCATGCATACACAATGCAAGGGAACATAAGCATGTAACAACATGAGGCAATGTAACAACATTCACATAACATGCTCGATGGACTTAAACCAAAATGGACAGACCTCAGTCATGCCTAAATCAGTGGCCATAATGCTGAGAAATGAAGGCACGCAGATCAAGACAAGCATGTTCAATGCAATGGCCGATCAACTAGGCATAAGAGCACAACCCTCAAGAGTGCTCAAAGAGTGACAAATGTGGAAGTGTAACAACACTAAAAGCTCTGAAATTAAGCAAGAAATGATGCCAAATCAGTCAAACAACATAAATGAAGCATGCTATGGTGCTCAAAACTCAAAGCTAGCAAGGCCAATTGCACTACAGCTATGCAATACATGAAGCGTATGGCAAAGACAACCCAAAATAGTCCTAGAACATGTCAAAATGATGCTAAAACATGTATGGAAGGAAGCCAAAACAAGCTAGCATGAAGGGCATAAGGCATGATGCATACAAGGCCAAAAGGAAGGATTACACTACACCTATCAAGGCCAAGCATGAGATGACTTAACCAACAAAAATCAGAGTTATATCATGGTAAAATAACCCCAAAAATATACTGAAATGGTAGCTCGCAAACTTAGGCATGAAAGCATACGCAATGACTCATTCCTAGGCATAAAGGACCAACCCTCCAAAGCATCAAAAGAGTGAAAGATGTGAGTGCATGAACATGAAACATGAACTGAAATCACATAAAAAATGATGCCAAATCATGTAAATAGCCCAAGTAATGCATGCTAGTGGACTTGATACACAAAGCTAACAAGCTAGAATGCATTATAGCTATACAAAGCATGGCATGCATGACCAAAACAACACAAATCAGAGCTAGAGCATGCTAAAACATGGACAAAAGCTTCTTAGAGTTAAGCCAAAATCATGTTAGAATGATGGTCTAAAGCATGATACACATTGGGCTAGTAAATGGAAATGCACTACAAGTGCATGGAGCACGCATGGGGCCATCAAACCAACCCAAAACAGATCTAAGGCATGTTAAAACAACACCAAAAACCTACTGAGATGGACTCAAAACGTGCTAGAAAGACATGCTACTTCATGAATCACACAAAGCTAGTTTGCAAAATTTACACTACAAGTGTATAAGGCATGCAAGGGATGACAAAACCAAGTTGAAACAGTGGTATTCCATGTCAAAATAACCCCAAATACATGCTAAGATGGAGCCAACATAAGCTTAACAAACATGCTCAAACATGAGGCATTCAAAGCAAGCATACAAAACACAAGGAGAGGGGATGACCCTCTCCTATTTGGGACCTCAAAACACCATTTCCACCACTAAAATTTCTCTGGAATTCAGTGGTAGAAAGGTCATGCAAAGGCTAAAACAAGCGCCTAAAGGGATGGCTCAAAACAAGGCCTAAAAGGGGGTAGACTACCCCCAACACAAAAGAGACCTTAAACAAACATGTTAAGCATGCAAAATCAGAACTTTTTGTAGTAGAAAGTTAAGCTTAAATCAGCATGCAAATAGGTCCAAAAGCTTAAGCCAAAACAAGGGTTTTAAGGGTTAGAAGCTCACCCTTGAAGAACACCTTCAAAACCACAACTCCAGCAGCTTTTCTGAGCTTAAACCAATCCAAAAACTCCAAAACCAACTCCTAAGTACCTCAGCAACAAAAGGATGGTGTTTGAGTGTGTGTTTGTGTGTTAAAGTGTGATAAAAAGGCACTTTTAAACACAAAAATGAAGAGAAGATGCAAGATAGATACAAAGGTGTATGTATAACTCTCCAGCACCAAAATCTGAACCTGGAGAAGAAGGGGGTAGGTTCTCTTTTATAGAGAACCAAAGGTCAAGCTTGTTGGATAAGCTTCTGTGCCTTCCAGCTGTAACAGCTGGCCTAAAAATATCTCCAAAAAGGTGATGGAAAGCTACCGACCACTTTGTAGTGGTTGGTTGACCACCACAAGTGGTCTCCCAAAAAGAAAACTAGTCAGCCAGGAGTAGGAGAGGTCTACACACTGAAAGCAAGTCAATGGTGTGGTGGCCGACCAGAAAAGGTGGCCCACCAGAAAAGGTGGCCCAAAGACCAAGGTAACTAGTAGCCCGGCCAAAAAACCGGCTGGCAGGAAGGAAAGTGGTCTCCAAGGGGAAGAAATGGTCTCCCACCCTTGTACCACCTTCCAAATAAGGAAAACAAGGTTTGTACCAAAAACAAACCAAAAGAGATGCAAGACAAGAGTCCGGGAGGCAAGGCGCGCAGCCGGGAGCCTCGAAAACTAGTCTACGAGCACCAAAAGTGGTCTCCAAGACCACAGTGTCCCTCTAGGCAGAGGCAACAAGGTGTGGTTCAAAAACCACACCAAACGGAGATCGTTAAGCGGTCCCGAGACAAGGCGCGCGGCCGAAGGCTCCGAAAATCGAAAACTATTCTCCAAGCAGGAAAGTGGTCTATGACCACAAAAGGGATGGTCTACAAGACCTCTCCCTCCTTCCAGGGAAGGAAAACAAGGCTTGGTCCACAAACCAAGCCAAAACACAAAGAGTTCAGAGGCCTGGAGGCAAGGCACTCAGCCGAAAACTCCGAAACTTTGAAACAAGCACAAACATGCACAATCACGAGCGCTCAATTGATGACGTCTGAGTCTTAAGGTGGGTCAAAAATTGGGTGTCTACACCTGATTAGCTGATGGTGAGTTGTAAACCCTTTGATCCAACTTCACATCTGTACTTATATGGATTTGAAAAGTATCTAATGGAGCATGTTCTAGTGTATGCAAAAACTGAGCATAAAGATTTTTTGAAAGTATCTCAATTAGTTTACCAACAACAACTTTACAAAGTCGTGCATTGTTTACTTTACTCAATCTATTCTGAAGTTCATTGTCTGTATCATAGAAGTACAACTAGAAATAACAAGGATCCTTACCAGACGGAATCAAAGGTGGAAAATCATGGTATATTTGACCTTCTGCACGAAATGTATAAACACCCCATCTAGAATTTTCCAATTCCTTGTCTAACTTCATGCCAAATGATGTGAATGCAAAAATGATGTTATATGCTCGAATATGTTTACGAAATTCAACAGCCTCTATAGTTTGAGAAGCAAACAAGGTTCTTAGATATTCTGGAACTTTTGGGGCTTGCAAGCACTATTTCTCCTTTATAGCAACAAAAGCTCGGAGGTTCATATTCAAACCTTTTAGCTTTACAAAAGGTATAAGGTGTCATTTTACGTAATTCATGTGTCAGAGAGAAAACAATTTGCGATGATGCATCACCTGTTTTTCATATATATTAAACAAATTATAGGCATTAGAATCAAGCCTATATAGTAAAAGATATCAAAAATAATTATTAATTTTGTGTGTTTACCGTTCACTGGAGTTGTCTCGTCATGCCTTCCAAAGAGTAAGTTGTGTTGTCAAATATGTTTGGACCTTTGCATTTTCTTTTCTTATTATTTGAAATATCTTCAATATATTAGTTCTATGCAGTTAGTTTTGTAACAGAATTAGTTAAAGTTGGTTAGAGTTAGTCTTAACTCATATGGTTAGGTTAGATTAGAATTGATTAGCTTGTTGTTTAATTTTACATATTGATCTGTGAATAATAATGAGAATGTGTTACCAAATCTTCTTTATGGTATCAAAGCCACTAATAATGCTCTCATGAGCTTGGAGATCCATCAATGGCATCCTTGCTTTCTTCTCTTCCGCTTCCTTCAAATCTTTCACTTCTTATCTCCAACCTAAATTCTTTTGTTACTGTTAAAGTTGATTCTTAAAATTTCATTGTTTGGAAGAATCAATTTCAAAACATTCTTAGAGCTACTGGTTTGCTCTATTATGTTGATGGTTCTATGGCTCTTCCTTCTCAATACATTAGAGAGTTATCAAATCCTGAATATGCTCAATAGATTCTCATTGATTCACATCTCCTAAGTTGTATTATAGCCACATTATCATCAGCAATCTTCACCACAGTTTTTCATTGCAAGACCAGTCATGAAGTCTGGAGCACACTGGAGAAATGGTTTACTTCTCTTTCAAGGTCTCATATTCATCAACTCAGGAACAAGCTTCATAATGTTGTGAAAACATCATGTTCAATGGAAGAATATCTTTCTCAGATTAAAACTCTCGCTGATCAATTGGCTATGGCTACTTCACCAGTTGATGATGAAGATCTTGTTCTTCTCATATTGAATGGTCTTCCTGGTGAATACAATGCTTTTAAAACTACAATTCGCGCAAGACCTGAATCCATATCCATGGAGAATCTATCATCACTACTTTGTTTAGAGGAAATTCATGTCAAATCAGTTTCTAAAACTTCTTCTGATCTGCATGTGGCATATTTTGTTTCACATCAAGGTAATTCTCAGAAACATTCTTCTCAGTCTTCTGGATTTTGCAATTCTTCCTCTGCTCAGTCAGTCTCAATTTAGTAGAGGAGGCAGATCTGGTGGTAGCTATTTTCAAAGAGGAAAAAAAGGTCGATCTGGTCACCATAATCACAATAACAACTCTATGATTTGTCAAATTTGTGGCAAAAACAATCATATTGCTCTTAACTGCTGGTACCAAATGGATACTTCCTATTAGTCTGCCAACAATAAGACCTCTCCTAATTCCTCTGAGTGCCTACATTGCTTCTATCTCTTCTCCATCTGACAATTGGTTTTTAGATTTAGCAGCTACTAGTCATGTCGTTTATGATCTGCAGAATTTACAGTCCCATCTGCCATATCAAGGTTCAGATCAAGTCATGGTTGGAGATGGCAATGCCTTACCTGTTCAACATAAAGGCAATGGTATTTTAGCAACTCCTTCTCGTACTTTCACTCTTGCAAAACTTCATGTTCCTAGAATCTCTTCAAATCTCATTTCAGTTCATCAATTTGTGTCAGATAATCACTGTTCTATTACTTTTGATTCTACCGGTTTTGTGATTCAAGACAAGAATAATAAAGCTATTCTCTATAGAGGCACTACCTCTTATGGCCTCTATCATCTTCCAGATGTTCTTCCTAGATCTTCCTCTCATCAAGTCTCTGTCTCAACACCACTACTGTTCCTTCTACTTGGCATACTAGCTTAGGCCATCCTTCTTTGCATAAGATGCAACTGATTTGTAATAAACTAAAATTACCTAAAACTGTTTCTAGTTCTTCTTTTCCTTATAAGCACTATTGTATGGTCTCAAGCAAGAACCTCGTGCTTGGTATTCTACCTTTTCCAATTATCTTCTCACTAATGGCTTTGTTGTCAGTTCATCAGATTCATCTCTTTTTATTCAACACACAGCTACTACTATGACTGTGTTACTGGTGTATGTTGATGATATCTTAGTCACAAGGAATGACTCTGCTCATATTGCTTCTCTCATTGCTCACATGCACACAACATTCTCTATGAAAGAATTGGGTCTCATCAATTATTTCTTGGTTGTCTTTGTTACTCCCTCTGCCTCCAGCTATTTTCTTTCTCAAACTAAGTATGCTTTGGAAATTCTTGCTACAACTGGAATGTCAATTATCTTCTCACTAATGGCTTTGTTGTCAATTCATCAGATTCGTCTCTTTTTATTCAACACACAGCTACTACTATGACTGTGTTACTAGTGTATGTTGATGATATCTTAGTCACAAGGAATGACTCTGCTCATATTGCTTCTCTCATTGCTCACATGCACACAACATTCTCTATGAAAGAATTCGGTCTCATCAATTATCTTTTGGGTGTCTCTGTTACTCCCTCTGCCTCTAGCTATTTTCTATCTCAAACTAAGTATGCTTTGGAAATTCTTGCTACAGCTGGAATGTCTGATTGCAAACCATCTTCTTCTCTCATGTCAGTCAAGCCTTCTTCTCTATCTTCTCCCATTGTGGCTCATTCCAATCCTTCCCTCTATCGCAGTATTGTTGGTGCTCTACAGTATTTGACCATTACTCGCCCAGATATCTCCTTTGATGTTAATCATGCCTGCCAAACTATGCACTCTCCTTCTGAGGCTGATTATGCTTTTGTCAAACACTTCCTACGATATTTGAAAGGTACCATTCATCAAGGACTGTCTTTTACACCTGGTCCTCTTGAGCTTCATGCCTTCTCTGATTCAGATTGGGCTGGGAGTGTTAGTGATCGTCGATCTACCATTGGATACTGTGTCTTTTTAGGTCCTAATCTTATTTCTTAGTCTGTCAAGAAGCAACCTACAGTCTCACACTCTTCCTTAGAAGCTGAGTATCGTGCTTTGGCCCAAGCTACAGCTGAGTTGAGTTGGCTTCAAATGGTTCTTACTGACCTACACATAACTCATCCTTGTCCTATTCTTTAGTGTGATAACTTGTCTGCTATTTCCGTAAGCTCCAATCCTGTGTTCCATTCTCGGTCTAAACACATTGCTGTTGATTATCATTATATCAAAGAAAGGGTTGCCTCCAAACAGGTCTTTGTCTAGCAAATTGCCTCCTCTGATCAACTTGCTTGTCTTTTTACAAATGCTTTACCTGTTTCTCGGTTTCAATTTCTTCATGACAAGCTCATGGTGTTTTCTTTCCCTATGAGCTTGCAGGGGGCTAATGAGAGTATAGAACCAAACCAATCCCAGCAATTCAAGAAGACCAAGACTATAGCTGCAGCTCGTACAACTTTCGATATGGTTACATTCAGAGATGCCTTAGCTTAGACTTCACCATCCACATCCACGTGTGAGAAGCTACAAGCTGAGTCCAGTGCAGTCATTCCATATCCATTATAATATCTGTCTAATATGTTTGTAACAGTTCTATACAGTTAGAGTTGGTTAGAGTTAGTCGTAACTCATATGGTTAGGTTAGATTAGAATTGATTAGGTTGTTGTATAAATACTACATATTGATCTGTGAATAATAATGAGAATGAGTTACCAAATCTTCTTTAGTTTTCGTTGTTCAGGTGTAAATCTGGCATATCGATTGTTTGTCGAGCACGACATTCAAAAATTGCATCGGTGATGAATCCTTTGATTAGTAGCTGTAATAAACCATGGACATTTTTTTATTTGTTCATCGAAATTGACATACAAGTTCATACCATTGATATTGTCCATCTCTTTTTGTTGGTAGGAGTGTTTACTTTCCCTGTTGTAATTGATAATCTGGAGAAAAAAAAATTAAAAATTAATATTGACACAACTCTTTCACATTAGGTGATATTTAAATATTTTGGGTTTACATTATAAATTTGGATATAAGAATTTAAAAAAGAGAAGGAAAAATGTAAAAATAATGCGAATAAAATTTGAGTTAATTTTTTTTCCATAATATTCTATATGATTCTATGATACATCTTAATATTTTAATTTAACGTTAATAATTAATTTTTTTGTAAATAAATTATTAAGTCAATTAAAGATTTTTAATGATATGAGAAATATTTTTCAACGAACAATTTTGATAATTTTATTATTGCATAGGAAAGCCGTTAGATTATTTCTTTTTTTTTTCTTTTTTTTTTTTACGAATAGTATAATTGATTATGAGTGATAAGTCAAATGGCATTCTGGATTTTGTAAAGTTGATGTGATCTTGCTACGAAACCCACCCACCAAAAGTTTGAAATTCAAAATCAAAAAGACAAAAGAAACAAAAAAATATTGACAAAGTGATAGTATAATTGGATATAAGTCATGAGTCCAAAACATTCAAGGCGTCTGATAGTAGATTTTGATATTTTAAGGTGCTTGATGTTTGAAGGTGTTTGAATTTCAAAAGATGTCTGATTGTTTATATGCAATATTAATAATTAATTTTTTATGCAATATTAATAATTAAATTTTTTGTAATTAAATTATTAAGTCGATTAACGATTTTTAATGATATGAAAAATATTTTTCAACGATCAATTTTTATAATTTTATTGTTACATAGGAGAGCAATTATAATTTTTTTGGGGGAGTGGGGGGTGGGGGGGGGGGGTTTGTTTACTTAAATTACAAAATTTAACAAAGATTAGTAATAATGAGAACTATAAGTGTTTTTAACATTAAAAGCTGAAATTCTTACAAATAAAAATCTTGTTACAATCAGATAAGAGTTAATCAACTAATATATTATCAAGTGATAGACAAGAAAGAGATAATTTATCAAAGAAGAATAGTTTTTACACCCTCAGAAAAATCATAAGAATATTAAGAATGAATATATCTTTAAAATTAAAATACGAACGCAATGAAGGTACTCTGCACCACTATTTTGATGTTACAATGTTCCAAAAATTCAATTGAAGAACTCATTTGCAACAATTTTTTATTCAACTACTTCAAAGAGTACACTATTATCAACTAACCAAACTTTAGGTGATAACAAATATAGTGTGGTTTACATTATAAATTTGGATAAGAATTTAAAAAATAGAAGGAAAATTGTAAAAATAATGCGAATAAAATTTGAGTTAATTTTTTTTCCATAATATTCTATCTGATTCTATGATACATACTCGTACTCTACCCGCTCCCTCTCCGACAAATTTTTACTTAATTATAGTTGGGTAAGAAACTTCTTTTATTATTGCTTGATTGTTGTTCAAACTTCGTCGTAATTTCTTTGATTAATGTGGTTTTACAACCCAAAGAAAAAAAATCAAAAAGAAATAATTAGCGAAAGAGCCTCAATCAAAAATAAAGGAAAAAGGGGGGCTAAGGAAAGTATGATCCACATGTTTAGCTAAGGCAAGACAAGCGGCAGACATCATGACCAACTGATAAAATCTGCAAGGCTAAGCAATAAGAAACAGATCTGCATGATATCAACACTAAAACCTAACTATTATTCTGTGATGCTGAATGCTGAGTGGTATTTGGAGCTAATGAAATAGTAGTTTCTCATCTTCAATTTGCAGACGACCCATTATTCTGTGATACTGAATGCTCAAAAGTGCTGAATTTAAAAAGGATCTTGAGGTGTTTTGAAATTGTATCAAGGCTTAAGATAAACTACCATAAAAGTATGGTCTGTGGTTTTGGTATCTCTGAATCTGTGCTCAGTGAGTTTGCTTCCATGCTAAATTGCAAATCTAAGTCACTGCCACTGAAGTACCTTGGCTTGCCATTGGGTGCTAGCCCTCATAGGTGTAGACGTCCCCGAACGCCCCGGGAGGATGAGTCCCGTTCTGTTCTTCTGTGGGGTTTACTACAGTTCAGGACTCAAATTGTCACGGTTCTTAATCTGAACCAAAGAGTCCAAATCCGGCAAATCATTTTGAGAAAACAGATTTTTGAAAGAAGTGCCAAACATGGACTGCTTTGCCAGATACAGAGTCGCCACCTAAATATTTTTTTAATGGGGGAATTTAGGAAACCCTAACTCGGTGCCAAAGGCCACGTGTCCGTCATCACCAAAGTTGCCTCGGCTCGGGAACTTGGGTACGATTAGGGAAGGTCAGCTATGAGCACCCCCTCTCGCCCGATCTGAAGATCGGCCTCTACTAACCGTGATATCTTGTTTTGAAAACATTATGCGTTCTTATTCCGGTTATTAGCCTAGAATTACTATGTTATGCACGCAGCAAACAAGTATAGACCAAATCGCCTAAATTGGAACAAAACATTTCATGTTTGTTTTGAAAATGGTTTGCTACTCGCAAGTAGGCTAAAATGCAGGTTTTGCCACCCTCGAGTGGGCTTTTAGAAAAGATGGTTTTGCCACTGTCGAGTGGGCTTAAAACTCACAGTTTTAATGCATTATTCCAATTTAGGTGACTCGACCTCCATCCACAGGCATTCAAGCAGTTTATATCACATAAGCAGCTAGCCTCATAGTAATCATGCTATTATGACCACATTCGCACGCATGCGAGATGCTAAAGCATAAAATACTCACAATGTACTCCAAGCCAAAACAGAGAACTCGTTAGCAATCATGCATGATCCAAGTCCATGTTTAAATGCCTAATGCAACACATACGGAATGTCACTAGAGTAGGCTCGGCTAGTCTAAGGATGACATGTGAAAATGCACAGATAGCATGTATTCAAGTTTAAATTTGAAATACTTATGCAATTAGTATGATGTGCCGAGCCCGGCGCATGCAATACTGATGAATGATGCACGCATGCATAACATGAAGATGCTAAAGAAAATATGCCCTAATACTAACCATCAAAGCAGGTAAGTAAAAGGGAAGAAAGAAGTGGGGGTTGGAAGACATGCACACACACACCCACACTTATTACAGATTTGCCCTCACTCGGAGGGACCAAAAGAATAATACAGTTTAACTAACCAACTAGCTAATTAAATATTACAGACCATTAAATTAATTAAGCAAATTAATTAATCTAAGAAAGCAGTAAACAGCAGCCTCAGCAGAGGGCTCAATGCATGCGCGCTCGGTTCCGCCCGGAAATCCACTGCCATGCTCAAGATGCCTCTATTTTCCTTGCTCTGCTCCCCTGATGACTGCCAAAGTCTCAGGGTTTGCTCTCTGGATACTAGGGAACACCACCGGCTGAAGGAGAACACCACCGGCCATATAGAATGGTCACCGGCCACAAATTTGATCCATCGGCCAACAATGATGGCCGGTCGACAATGAAGATAGCCGGCCGGCCAAATCTTCCTGTAGAATCTGTATTTGACAGCAGCAGAGGGCAAGACTTGGCATAGCAATGCATTTCAAGCAATGTATGCACCAATCACATCCCTTATCATGTTTATGACTCAAAGGGACATGGGCCTCGATTCTCGGACCACCAATCACGCATTTCCATGCATGATGGCCCAAAGAATCAAGTGTGCATGTTGATATAGAATGCAATGCACATAATCAAGCAAATTGAACTCAACCTCTATCACAAGCAATTCAAGAGGTAAAGCATGCGTGTCAATGTAATGCAATCCTAAGCATGTTGACTAGTATGCGACATGGACAATGCTAAGAAGCATACAAGGCATGCAATGGTCATGCAAGACATAAGGCATGAAACAATGCAACTAACAAATATGCAAGGCACAATGTGGGTGTTCAAGCATGCAAGCAAGCATGTGACTTCATTCAATCATGCAACTCCAATCATGCAATAACACACAAATATGCAACAACACACAAGGTGGGCATACAACAACATGCAAAGGTGTGGTCTTAAACTAACATGGATAGCTCGCAAGCATGCCAAAATCAGTGGCCAATACTATGGAAGTGAGGTCCAACACATACACACACACATGCATGCAAATATAGTCCAACACTTAAGCACATAAAGACAACTTGTAAGCACAAAAATATGGACTAATGACATGCAACATAAGCTCTGAAGATCATGTTAAAATGGTGCCAAACCAAGCCAACAAGACAAGCATAAGCATGCAATTAGAGGTCCAAAACTCAAGGCAAGCTAAGGAGGTATTGAACTACCCTTAGCAAAACCAAACATGGCATGAATTGAATGACCAAAATTAGAGGTTTAGGATGTTGAAACATAACTAAAAACGCAATGACATGGCATCCTAGGGACCTAAACAAGATGGCATGCATGGAGGCCTAAACATGGAGCATGAGATGACAACCTTATGAAACATTAAAGGGACATCAAATGCAAGCATATAAGCACATCATGAAGTTTGAAATAACATACCAAGTGATTCCAAACCACTGAAACAAAGCAAGGATGGCATGCTAGAGGGGCTAATGCTTAAAGCATACAAGAGGGATTGCATGGTAGCTATACAAAAACAAATCATGGATGACCCAAACAACCAAAAATAGTCCTCAAGCACACTAAAATATGCATAAAAGCTTCACAAAGCTTGGCCAAAATACATGAGTATGGTAGTCTAAATGCTATGCATGTATTGAGGCAAATCATGGCATTACAAGGCATGTATGCTAAGCAAGCACGGTGTACCAAAACCAACTCAAAACAGAGGTAATACATGGAAAAATACTACCAAATACCACTTAAGACATGGCCAACATGTACTTAAATTAGATGCTCAAACATGAGGCCAAAAAGGCCCTTTTCAAGGACAACAAGGAAAGGGGGTGGCCCTCTCCTTCATAGGACCTCAAGGCACCATCCTCACCTTTGAAATCCCTCAAGATTTCAGTGGTGAGGAGGCCCAAACACAATGGTCCCGGAGCTCACTCAAAATGGCACAAAATGAGGGCCTTTCAAGGCTTAAGAGGGGTCAAACAACCCCAAAGCTTAAGGCAACCTTAACCAACTATTTAGAGGGCTAAAAAATAGAACTTTTTTATATTATACACTAAGCTCAAAAACAGTTGTAAGGTAGGTAAAAAGAGTGTGCAAAAATGGGAAATAAAGGGGCAAGCTTCTTACCCTTGAAGACTCTTTTCACCAATGGAGCTTCAGCAACTTCTTTAGGTTGAAATCAGTCTAAAAGCTCCAAAAACAACCCTCAAGGGCCTCAGCTCTAAGAGATGGTGTGATGGTGGGTGTTTGTGAGCAAAAATAGGACAAAACACACACAAGAGGGAGATATAGAGGTAGGATATGAACAAACCCTAACCCTAAAACTCCAACCCTAAAAAAAGCTGTCTAAAAAAAATTTCTTACTTGTCTAACCTCTCAAAAGGGAGAGAAGGCTCCTCTTTATAGAGCTTTTAGTCTTGTAAGCTTACAAGACAAGCTTCTAAAGAGAGAGATCCCTCCATACACGTGTATGAAGGGGAGCCAAGTGCATGCCAGCTGCACCAAAATATCTGCAAAAGCAGATGCACAGTAGTCGGCCAGCCAAAAATGCAATTGACCAAAAAAAGATAGCCGGCCGGCCATCTAGAGTGCCGGCCAGCCAAACATTTGGCTGGTGGCAACAAGACCAAGCCGGTGGCCTCAAGCCATGGCCGGTGGAGTGTGGGGATGGCCAACAAGCCATTCCCTGCCCTTCCAAGGCAAAACACAAGTGTTTGGTGCAAAACCAGACACGAAACAGTCGAGTCGAGAGATCCTGAGGCGAGGCGCATAGCCGAGACCTCCGAGAACTCAAGACGAACACAAAAACATGGATAATCACCGAGTGTTCAAGCGGTGTCGTCCAAGTCTTGAGGACGGTCAAAAATGGGGTGTCTACAATAGGCAGCTGAGTTGGAAACCTGTCATTGAGAAGATAAAGCTTAGACTTGCTGGATGGAAGAGGCGATTTCTCTCCTATGCATGTAGACTAACTCTGATTAAGACAGTGTTATCAAGCCTGCCAGTGTATTACCTCTCTCTATTCAAGATACCTAAAGGGATAGCAAAAGAAATTGAACAATTACAAGCATCATTCCTATGGAGTGGCTTTGAACTAAAGAGAAAAGTTCATTTAGCGAAATGGGAAGAGGTAACAAAAAGCATCAAGCAAGGGGGGGCTGGGTATTAGAAGAATCAGAGACATGAATGTATGTTTATTAATCAAGTGGTGGTGGAGGTTTGCCAATAAGGAAACAGCCCTGTGGAAGAAGGTTATTTGTAGCAAATACAAAGTTGAATGTGGGAAATGGATCCCAGATGCTCAAGCAGCCAGCAGATGTTCCAAGATTTGGGGAGATATTTTGGTAGTAGCAACCCAAAGGGCTAGCTTCCTACAATTTTATGTAAATAACCTTCAAATTAAAGTGGGAAATGGATGTAGAGTATGCTTTTGGCATGACTGCTGGATTGGAAAAGTTAGCCTTAAAGAGTTATATCCTAGACTGTTCAAATTATCCAATGATAAGGACGGGTCTCTTAGGGCCTATGCTATCAAAAGAGGAAACTCTGATAATTGGGTGTTTAGTTTTAGGAGGGCTTTATTTCAATGGGAACAAGATGAGCTTAACACTCTTAATCAATCTATCAGAGCAGGTCCTATGTTGAATTTGAACTTGCATGCTTCGGACAAGGCAATTTGGTTAGCAACTAAACCAGGGCAATCCTTTGTCTCAACCCTATATAAACAAACTGACTTACCGCATGGTGAATTAAAGAGTACTATCAGATTGGTGTGGGTTAAGTACCTCCCCCCTAAAGTCCAATTTTTTGGATGGCTTGCTTGGAAACATAAGGTAAAAGCCTCTGTCTTTTTGCACAGAATAGGAGTGCTGAATGCCAGTGCTGAAACTGCTTGTATTTTCTGTAAGGAAGCTCAAGAAACAGTAGAACATCTATTCATCTTTTGCCCTATGGTATGGAGAGTGCGGCCAGGTCTTCTGCAATGATGGGGAACTCATTGGGTGACACCTAGATCTGTTGAAGGGCTATTGCACTGGTGGGCTGGGAGTAAATTCACCAAAGCTGAAAACAGAATCTGGAATGCAATCCCTTTGGTAGCTCTTTGGTCCATATGGAAGCACAAGAATGAATGCCTTTTTCAAGATATCCAACCAAACTTGGAAGAGTTACATGATGTTGTCACTGTTAGGATTGTAATTTGGCTGAAATCTAACTCAAGGGATTTCCAATTTTCCATCACTGATTTTATGTATAATTTGGGGCAAATTAGATTTTGCTTGGGAGGATGGCTGTAATGTTTTATTTGTAAACAGCACATCAGGTCTTATTTTGCAGCTTTTCAGGTCCTAATTTGCCTCAGTAATGGTGGCTGATCTAGTGTGGATCTATGTTGGTCTTGTGTTTACTGCTCTGATGTGCTGGTCTGCTTGCTCTGGACTGCTGCTTTGCTCTGGTTGCTGTTGAGGTGTGAGAGTATTTTGTTGTGCTGTTCTGTTAGGTGTTCCTGTTAAATTGGAAAACAATGGTGACTATCATAATGGAGGAGACATTGAGTGTCCTACTGGCTCTTCCACTTCTGTAGCTGATGCTAATGTTTGGCTGTAATTGGTTTGGTGATGGTATGGGTTATATTTCTCATCTTCAAATTATGCTGCTGTAAAGAGAATAATTCTTGTGGTTGCTGGTGTAACTGGTTTGTGAAGTCCTGCATTATGTGCTTTGTCGTGGTTTTGTGGCTGCTGGTCTGATATTGCTTTGTGGCTGTGCACTCATAGTCTTTGTGGCTGCTGATCTGAAATGCTGTTTGGTGTATGGTCTGAAGTTGGATTAGAGATACACTCTCTTGTTCTTGCTGGTTTGGAGCTCACTCTAGTTGTCCTGTTTTTCCTTTTTGTGAGGATGGGCTTTTGAGTTACATTCTTTTGTTTCCCTGTGGTTGTGTTTCTCTTCGTTGGTCTCTCACCAACTAGGAGGTTGGAGCTTCTTTAGCTGCAAGCTCCTCTTTATTGATGTATCTTTCATACTCTGTTTGTGCTATTCATCAATAAAGTCTTTCTTTAGCCGTTCAAAAAAAAAAAAAAACACTAAAACCTAACTATGATCAGCAACTCAAGAGGTATCACTCAACTAATCCCATAATCAAGTGCAAGACAATATATATATATATATATATATACATTTAGAGAGAGAGAGAGAGAGAGAGAGAGAGAGAGAGAGAAGTATTGCAAACTAGTTTGGAGATTTGATGCTTGCATGTTATATAACGTAGGGCTATTTACACCAAATCCTGTTTGGAGTAGAATTTCCAAACATTTAGGAAAACCATAACTAAATTTATAAAGGAATATTTTCTATCACGTCTCTAGTTTGGGGCCATGAGCACACCAGATGCCTCAGTTCTGCAATATTCGGTTCAACACCCAAAGCCCATGAGCCTCTAGATAGACTAAAGGGAGCAAAAATATTTACAAAGTGATAGTATAATTGGACATGAGTCATGAGTCAAAAACATTCAAGATATTTGATAGTAGATTGTGATGTTTTAAGGTGTTTGATATTTGAAGGTGTTTGAATTTCAAAAGATGTCTATGTTTTTTGTGGTTTTATTGATATTTAATTTAATAAGTTTGAGAGAGTATTTTGGAAATACACAAAAAGTAGAAAATATAGCAATTATTCACACTTTTATAATAGTAGTAGGTTTATATACTGCAGCAATTTTTTTTATTTATCATTTATACACAAACCGTTTAAAGAATATCTCAAGATTGTTTAAAGAATATCTCAAGATTTTTTAAACATAGCTTGTTTTTTAAAAAAAAAAATGTTAAATAGCTATTGTACTAATTGATCAGTTGGAGTTGGAGTAACTAACATATGATGATAATACTAACTACTAACTAAAATAATTAGCATACCTCCTTTAAAAGTCAAATCATTTTTATCCGAGCCCAATTTATATGTAAAATATTATTTGTGAAGGTAGAAAATTAATGCATTATTCTTTTTTCAAAAAGTAAAAAATTATAAATAAAAAATAAAAAATATAATTAAAAATTTTGATTATATTATGGGACTTATTATAGGGGAAAAAATTTAAGGTCCTTGATATTAAGATTTTATAAAATAAATAGTATATAATATTTTCATATAGTTAAAGTCCCCCAACATTTTTACAGAGAAAATTTGATTTAGAAAATTTTCGCCAAACTCTGAGAAATTTCAGCCCCGACACGGAGAAATTTCAATTTTCTCAGAGAAATTTTCCTAATTTCACAAAGAAATTTTACTAAGGGACCTTAGCTAATTAAAAAAAAAATCTTGGATCTCTCATACTACACAAAGTTGGAGAGAGATATTTTACTAATTTTTCCCTTCTTATATCTTTTTCAAAACTTAGAAAAAAATCAATGCAATTTATTAAAAAAAAAAAAAATCTAAGGTAGAAGACAAAACTTGAAGAATACAAGACGATCAACGCAAGAAAGGTCAGTGGGATTCATGGACAATGCATTCACGTGGATGAAAAGGTTGATTTTCGCTTTGTTCTCCGCTTGAAGCCATCTACGGTTGTTGTTGTTTATAGAAATTATTATAATTTAACCAAAAAAAAAAAAAAAATTTATCTTAAGGTATTTGGTATATTTTTTTATTTATATTTATATAAATAGTTTAAAGGGTTTATTATTTTTTTATTTGTAAAATATAAGTCTTATGCCATTTTAATTTTTAGTGTTTAAATTCTTTTAATTTAGTCCATAATATATTTAGTTTTTAAAGGATTTAGTTTTTTGTATCATTTTAAACTTTTATCTATTTGTCCCAATTAGACTTTGAATTCAACAGTTGCCGTATACTTAATTGATATTTGTGATTTACACGCAATTATAAAATATTTAAACACTCGACAGTGTCTCCCTAAATACAATTAATATCTGTGGATTGCAAAAAATTATAGATATCAATTGTAATTTACAAGCGATTATAAATATTTAAACACTCGTTCCTAAATACAATTGATACCTGTGACTTGCAAAGGATTATAGATATCCAGATTTACTTTGTTAGGGTTGGAGCAAAGGGCCCACCTCATCATCAAATAACGGGAGATTCTATTTATCCCCAAAAAAATCATTAAGTACTCCCTATTTCTAAGTACACCCTTTTCAATTATTTAAAATTTTATATTACTCTATGTACACCCTATAATTTTTTCTAAGTGGCCCTTAATAAATCCAAATAATAAATAATAATCAAATTTAAAATAAAAAAAAAAGTATTTGAAAAACTTTTCAAACTTATACACAGGATGCACCGGCGAAAGACTCCATAATCAGAGTTACCATTGACAAGCTTCATACCCTTGCCTCTATTTTTTGTATCTCTTTCTTCTCTTGCTATTTTGCTATAACAATTTGTTGATTACTATGTGTTTGACATTTCTATTGCCGGTTTGCTATTGTAATTTGTTGATTACTGGTGTGTTTGGTAACGTTTACGTTTTCAGTTTATATTTACAAAAATTTTATAAACTGGTTTTTGTTTATTTTTTGTTTATTTTTAGAAAAACATAAACTACAAACGCGTTTGATAATTGACAAAATGTTTTAAAAAATTTAAAAATATAAAAAAGAGTGAGAAATGAAAAGTGGTGGCGGAAGACGGTAGTGGAAAGTGGTGATGGTGGTGGTGGGTGGTGGGTAGCTGGTGGTGATGGGTGGTGGCGGGTGGTGGTGGTGTGTGGGTGGGTGGGTGACGGTGGCGGGTGGTGGGTGGTGGTGGTGGTGGTGGCAGGTGGTGGGTGGTGGTGGCAGGTGGGTGGCGGATGGCGGTTGGCAAGTGGTAGTGGTGGCGGCGGATGGCGGTTGGCAGGTGGTGGTGGCGGGTAGGTGGCGGGTGGTGGTGATGGGTGGGTGGTGACGGTGGCGGGTGGTAGGTGGTAGCGAGTGGGTGGTGGTAGCGGGTGGTGGGTGGTGGTGGTAGGTGGGTGGCGAATGGCGGGTGGTGGCAGGTGGGTGGTGATGGTGGATGGGTGGGTGACGGTGGTGGGTGGTAGCGAGTCGGTGGTGGTGGTGGTGGCGGGTGGCGCGTGATGGTAGGTGGTGGTGGTAGTGGTGGTGGTGAGTGGGTGAGTGGGTGATGTGGCGGGTGGTAAGTGGTAGCGAGTGGGTGGTGGTGGTAGTGGTGGTGGTGAGTGAGTGAGTGGGTGATGGTGGCGGGTGGTAAGTGGTAGCGAGTGGGTGGTGGTGGTATTGGTGGTGGTGGTGGTGATGGTGGTGGTGGCAGGTGGGTAGCGGGTGGGTGATGGGTGATGTGGGGTGGTTGGTGGTGGTGGTGGGTGGTGGTGGTAGTGGCGGGTGGATGGCAAGTGGTTGGTGGTGGTGGTGGCTGGTGGTGGATGGCGGTGGCAGGTGGGTGGTAAAGTGGTGGTGGCAAGTAGGTGGCGGGTGGTGGTGGTGGCTGGCCGTGGATGGTAGTGGCGGGTGGTGGTGGTGGTGGTGATGGTGGTGGTGGTGGCGAGTGGGTGCAGGTGGGTGGTGGTGGTGGGTGGTGGTGGCGAGTGGGTGGCAGGTGGGTGGTGGTGGCGGGTGGTGGTGGCAAGTGGGTGGTGAGTGGTGGTGGCAGGTGGTGGTGGGGGGTGGGTGGTGGGTGGTGGTGGCGGAAGACGGTGGTGGAAAATGGTGGCGGGTGGTGGCTAGTGTTAGGTGGTAAAAAAAAAAAAAAAACTGAAAACTCAAAATGGAAACACATTTTTTGTGTTTTCATTTTTTGGCCAAATTTATAAACTGAGACCACTGATTTATAAATCAAAAATTTTACCAAACAAGTTTTTATTTGAGTTTTTAAAATTTTTGTAAATATAAACAGAAAACTGAAAACGTAAGTGTTACCAAACGGCACCTATGTGTTTGACAAAATGCTTGAATGGGAAAACATTCTGCTACCTTGTCTGCCTTACCTCTTTTATTGAATTTGTTTTTATATTTTTTCACAATTTAAGTGTATGTGCATAAAAAAAAATTTAAAAAAAAAAAATTATTGAAAATATTAAAAAAAATCACTAAAAAAATGGAAAACAAAAAATTCAACAGACATAAAGTTTTTTTTTTTTTTTTTCAAAACAAACATAAAGTTCAATAGAAAGAAAGAGTAAAAAGACAAAAAAAAAAAAAAAAAAAAAAATTATTAAAAGGTGCCGCAGGATATAACTTGTTTTTTTGGGAAGGATATCAGCATTCATATTTTGTCCAAAATATCAATATCACATCATTATAGATATATTAAAAAAAATTAATATATAAATCTTTACGAAACATTTTCTAACTAGGAGAGTTGACGTCTCTAAAAAAGTTGGGTTTTGTTAGTTATTTATTTAATAATGTAGTTAGATTTTTACAGGATATTTAAAGTTGACAACACACAACAATAAAAAAAATAAAAAATAAAAATTCTCATTGTTGTAATTTCACCAAGATAAATGGAGAATAAAGACTAGTGTTGAGGAATAACACACCTCTTTAATTTATGAATGATTGATCAAAATAAAGATCTTTATTGTGAATGAATAAATATCCTTCTTGAATTTTACGGAGGATCCCTCAACTTATAAGAATGAGACAACCAATGATTTCTGGGGATAGTTTAGTTTATAGTTAGGCACATCCTGTCCTCGGCGTAAAGTTGGTTGCCTTGTCTTTTTCATGTTAGATAGAAAATGATATTATTCTCACATTTTTTTTTATAAGAATAATGTGATGATAATTTTAAATATCTAAGATCACAGATTCTTAAATATTATTCTTAAATTTATTTATACTGTTTTAACAAAAGATTGAGTGTTAAACAAATTAACAATTGACATTGAACAATTCGTCTCATTAAGAATAATATCAATAATATTATAATGGCCACATTTATATATTACATTTGGTCCATTGTATCACTTGCCACAATTGCATGGGTTGAAGGAGTCTCATCACCAGTGTGTTATTATTTACACTATCTAAATAAATTCACACTCATCTACTCGTGTTATTAGTTATCAATACAATTGTGACATTTTACATAGTAGGTCAAATGTAATATATACATATGGTTTTTATAGCATTACTCGAGTAAATTTAGATAGATGTTTTAAAGACTATAAGCGCTTTCTGTTGAAAATATCAATCGTTTGATAATTTTGTTATTTTAAAGTGACAAAATTAAGTATGAAAAAAAGGGAAGAGAGAAAATGTTGATAATAATGCTAGAATGATCATGTACTTTTTCCATGTTGTATCTAGCATTTTTGTATGCGTTAATACTATATTAGTTTAATGAGTCTCTCCACTCATATTTATTATTAATCAAAAATAGATTTAGGATTTTGAAATGTTTAGAGAGAGAGAGAGAGAGAGAGAAAGAGAGAGATGAAAAAGTGATATAAAAAGTGACTATTACGCACTGATATACGCATAGTATGCTAGAACGCATAAAGTGACGCTCGAGCATCAAGATACACTGAAAAAGGCGTCACTTCTCGAGCTCAGAAAGTGATGCTTGAGCGTAAAATACACACTCTAAGAGGTTTTGCAAACAAAAGCCTATCATTCGAGCTAAAGAAGTTTAACGAGTTGAATGAAATTGAATTTATACTTTAATCTCAGTTGGGGATTTATTTTAAATTACTAAACTTCACTCATTTTGGACCCAATTGATTGAATCGTGATCCGTTAGTAACCATGTAATATTGTTGTTTTATTTGATTATCATAAAAGAGTTGTGAATATTTATGGTGTGTACCATTAAACGAAATATATTTTGTGATGAGAAAATATTATATTTACTTTTGTCATTAAAGATATTGAAATGTACTTTTAGTTGATATATATATATATATAGGTGTATATGTATAGGTAGATATTTGTTTGAAAAAAAAAAAAAGAAGAAGAAGAAAAAAAGAGCAAAACAGCACAGCAGCAGCCACGTGGGCTTTTTCCCTCCTTATCCATTGCATTACCTTCTCATTTTCTTTATTATTGAGCAGTAGTGTGCTCTCCCTCATATCTCTTGGTTCTCTCCCTCTCTCTCGGTTATCTCTCTCTCCCTCTGAAATTTTTTTCTTTGGTTATTTTTATTATATAAAATCCTTGATTCATCAAAACCTATTAGGTTTTAGACCCTAGTTCCATAGATCAAATTGTAGAGGGTTCCGCGGGCTCCGATTTAATCTGAACAAATCGAATTTTTGTCGTTGGAATTTTTTGGGTAGGTTTGGTTTGTGTTTCTGAAAAAAATTTCAGAAATTTTCTCTACAAACAAATTTCAGAAATTTTCTCTATCAAACAAATTTCCCAAAAAAATTTCCCAAAACACACAAACCAAACAAGTTTTCCAAACAAATCTCTCTCACACACACATCAAATCAATCACTTTTTCCAAAACTCTCTCTCAAAACAATTTTCCAAAACAAATTTCCCAAAAACCAAACCAAACATGTTTTCGTACTTTTTATCTCTAAAACACATCTCTCAAACACAAACCAAACATACCCTTTATTTTCTTGGAAGCTCTTGGATTGAGGTAGGGATTTTTCTTACACTTTTTTATACACTTTTACTTGATTATATGGAGCTTAGAATTGTATATAATTTAATTAGAATTTTTAAAAAATTTGTGATTTATTTGCTTAAAAAGAGAAATTTTGAGAAAAATAAAGAGTTGATATCCAAATTGCGAAAGTATAAACTTGGAATATGGTTGTAAGGTTATAAAAGAGCTATTTTTTAAATTTGAACAAAAATGGACTTCGAATTGATCGGTTTTGAAATTTTTACCGGTTTGCGACCAAAAGAGAATTTTTAAAGAAAACAAAGGAATTATGTTTAACTTTTGGTGCTTTTGATCAAAATAGGATGTCATAGTTGAATAATGCTTGAAAAATGAGTTTGGAAAGAAAATGATATTTTCTTGGGCATTTACGATATTATTTTGCTTAATGTATCTGTTGGAACAAAACTGACACAGTTAGAAATGGACTTTGCGAGGTTACCGGATGTAATTGTGATATAAAAACTAATGTAGTTGTTCATATTTGATGAGATGTGGAACAGATTGTATTTAACGAAATTTTTAGAATTTAATTGTTTAAATATCTGTTTAGAAATATCTATTTTGGGCTATCAGTGGAGGATAGCCATGATTGTTATAGAAATGCATGAGATTTAAGTAAATTGAACCACACTCCTCATTTGTTGCATTGGACGTTGCATTACATTCATTTCATTGGAAATGTATCTGTTTTTTTTTTAGAAATGTTTGGAAATGTATAAGTTTGCAAAAAGATAAATACTTGGTGAATCTGAGTAGGGGGTGTAGAACCACGCGGTTAGGTGTCGAGACTTCCAATTTACTAGTAAAAATGATAGTGGTAGTGCATTATGGCCTACTTGCAGGCACTCACCTAAAGATTCACAGAGCTTATATTCATGTAACAAATATGGTTTAAAATGGAAATAGTTTTATATATGTTGTTGCATCTTAGAATTGCATGCTTTATTAAAAGAGAGATAAACTGTTTTATCATGAGCATGGCATGAGCATACTCTTTTTTAGTCATGTCATGGTCTGTATGTTGTGTGGTATATCTCTACTAGGTTGTGGCTCACCCTATAAGGGAAATCATTTCAGATATAAGTGTTGTGCCTCCGCCAAGGCACTGACTTGGGAGGACTCGGAGCTGAGGCTTCATTTTTGTTTTATGGTTATTTGTTGAATGTAAGCCTAGGGCTATATTTGCATTGAGTTGAAACTCCATTTTGTGTGACCAATGATGTTCTTGGATAAATTTGTAAGCCTGTAGGCACTTATTATCTGTTTAGCTTCTATTTCATACTTGTTGTAAAATGCATGCTTGGGATTGGAACTAGGGCATTGAGATGTGAATAACATGTATTTGGCATTTGGGATTAAATGGAAATGGATGTATGGAATAGTTAGCTAGATATATGTGTTTGTCTATCAGGTGGGTTTGTTGTATAAATAGATATACCTTATTCAATTTTTCGGGGCGTTACAAAAAGTGTCGCTTAAGTGCACGACCGCTCGAGCATAGGAAGCACCGCTCGAGCGTAAAATACACTCTTCCAATAGTTTTGCAGACCTACCAAAATACTGGAAGTCCACAAAGTTCGCTCGACCGTAGAGGCCAAAATCTGGGCAATCAAAGTTTTGAAAAACAAGCTACCAACCCGTTCCAAACACAACCAACACATTCCAATAGCCAAACTCAAGGAGGGAAAAGATGAATAAGACATGAACAACAATACAAAACAATAAAACCCGAATCCAAAATATGAAATGGGTGCGGATCTTGTTCTAGCCAAAACAAAAATTGTTGTTATTACTTGGAAATTTTGATCCACTCATTCCAAGAGCTTTCCAATCATACATATGGTCATGTTTTCAGATATTGGGTATTTGAAAGGGTGAACAACTTTGTCTTCAGTTTCAAATATTGGAATCTTAAAATGACCAAGTTAGCATTGTATACTAGATACACACAAATTCATGAAGTTTTGTTGACTTAATTTTTTTCAATTAGAATGTAAAAATAAAAAAAAACAAAAAAAATTTTCAATGGATGGGAAAAGCAGTTAAGACAACTATAAAGGTGATACTCAGAACTAGACCACCTGACGTGGTGTCCATAATATGAATTGGATAACAAAATTGCTTTTCTGTGTCAAAATTTATCTTTTCTAATTTTGTAAAGAAAGAATTTTGAATCATCCTGCCTTTTTAAGAAAAAATTTTGAGCTTCAAACCAAACATTGGTGTCTCTTTTTGGCTTCTTGCTTTCAGAAATAAAATAAGTGTTTTTAATGTATCCAAACATTTTTTTTATTATTAATTTAATGCTTTTAGGTGCTTATTTATTCTTATTTGTCATTCGTTTAAGACTGAGTGACCCCCTTATTTGTACATCAACCAAGGGCAAGGTTCGATTCCCACTATGCCTCATCCTAGTAAGTGTCTGTGCCATTAGGCCGGCTAAACTTGCTCTGATCTAGTGTGCGTCTACTCCTGTTCGGGCTCACTCAGCAGAAGGCTAACCCTCTACTGCTGCTTTAGTTTGAGGCCCACTCAGACAGTCTACAGATGCATTTTACAAAATTGTCAGTTCATCTGAAATATAAGAAAAAAAAATTTGAATCAAGTTTGCTTGGAAAACATTCGTAGATAGAACTTGATTGATTTCACTTTTTGTAGAGTTTCCTTATCTTGGTAGAGTTGGTAGAATTTCCTTATCTTTCTTTGAATTTACTTCATGCGTGTCTGCGTCTACTTGGATAATGCAAGATTTTGGACCTTTACAGTTATCAATAATTTTGCTTACGGACTTTTTTTAAAATTTAATTTTTTTTTATTATTTAGGTTCGGTATGACACAAGTGGCTTCTTGGAAAAGAATAGAGATCCATTGCACTCTGATACCATCAAACTCTTTCATCATGCAGTTACCGGCTCCCTCAGTTGTTTGCCTCCAATATGCTTAACCAATTTCATAAACCTGCTAATCCTTTACACTAGATGGGTGTTCTTGATCCTCATAAACAAAGTGTTGGCACAAAGTTCAAGGTAGACATGCTACTGAAATTTCTTTTTATATTGGAAATATTTGCAGTTGTAATATACATGCTTAAACCTATGAATCCGTGATGATGCATGTCATACAAATTTTTTAATCAATTCTTTTCTGAAAACTATATTTGGCATCTTTTTCTATTCTCTTTTTTGTTTTTGGTCTTCGTTTTTCTTCTTTTCAGATATAAGTTTAATGAGAAGTTTGAAAACACTTTTGTATTTGTGTCATTTTCATTTTTGGAAGCAAATCTCTTTCTTGAAAATGGGTTGTTTTGTGTAAATTTTATTTTGGAAATAGTTTCACCAAATGTGTTTGTTGTGTCATTTTTTTATTAGCTAAGTGCTTTCTGTTTCTGTGACAGAATAAACGGATATAAAGATATAATGTGTTTTGGTGTGATGGGGTATGCTCATTGCATCAATTTTATTGTGGAAAATTATATTTTGACTTTATGGTATGCTTGTAGGGTCAATTATTCAAATTAATGCTGCATTTTGAGCATTAAGAATTTCAAATTTATGAAATCCAACAGCCTGTATATATATGAACAACTTAACCTCTGCTATACATATATGTATACAAACGTACATACCTATGTTTATATACGTATAAATATGTAACTTGAATAATTAAATTATAAATGAAATTAAGTGTTCGAAATTAGGAAAAATCAAATTTTTTTTTTTTAATTTTTAAATTGGACTCTGTTAAAAACAAAGAAAGGTGTATTTATTATTGGATCAGTCATGGATTCATGGCTCCTGTTGGAACATTTTTATAATATATTTATAGATATTTCAATATATAATATAGTTATATGAATTATTAAAGAGATGTGACTTTTGAGTTTAAACTAAAGGGTGTAACCATTGAGTTTAAACAAAAGGCATGGCTCTTGGATTTAAAGGGTGTCACTTTTGAATCAAAAGAACACGTCATTTGGTCTAAGAGACACAAACCCATCCCTATATAAAGGCGGAATGGATTGACAATTGAACAAGAAGAAATCCATATAAAATCCATAGAATTTATCCCAATGATTCATATTGATATTTTCCCCTTTACTTGGTGGATTAGAAAAATCTAAAGATATTCGGGATCTAATTTGGTTCGCGCATAACGCAGTTAAACATCAGCCTTTAGACTGGGTTTCATTGTATCATGGAGGCGGATTCGTGGGTAACCCAGTGCACACCATATTTGACAGAATTGGTGAGGGCGGATATCATTTTAAGAAAAGCGACGTTGTAACGCGCCTTGAAACAATACTAATTATTTTCTGTTTTATCTATTTCCATCTCATTAACCAAATTTGCACCAACAATCTTAAGACGATATTCTCGAAGAGATGGAAGAAAATTGTGAGGACTCTTTGTTGTCAAATTCCATGGATCAAACTCAAGGTTGTAATTTTTTAAATTCACATGTTGGGTCAAACTAGGATTACTTTGGATTTCTCTAAGAAGTTGATTTTCTTCCAAAACTAGGATTACTTTGGAGTCCTTTAAGAAGTTGGTTTTCTTCCAAAAACAGGATTACTTTGGATTTTCTATAAGTAGTTGGTTTTCTCCCAAAATTAGACTACTCATTAAGTTTTCCTCCAGATCTTCTTTGTGGTTCTTAAGGTTTATATCTGGGGATATTTTGTTAGTTTCTTTGATGTTTTTATTGAGTATTCAACTCATGGTTTAAAAAAGAGTACATCAAAGGTTTTGTTTGTTAAACAAAAGAGAAAGTTGTTCTTCAGTGGATTCTGAAGAATTCGAGCCTGAAGCTTCGGTAGATTCTGGAGTGGGTCATCAGAAAGATAATTCCGTGGTGAAGATGGGGTTGGAAGAGGCACATAGAGGTTGGTTCAATTAGGCGTTGTGGATTCGCTAGATAATTGAGAGTATACCTGTGTAATTCCTTTAAATCTTCTTAGTGGATTGTTCTTGTGGCTGTTGCCCGTGGTTTTTTTATCACAATTGGAGGTGTCCAATTGTGATTTTTTCACGTAAAATCGTTGTGTCTCTTTGTCTTGATTGTTTGATTGGGATTGTTATATTCTGCTTAAAATTGATACATAATCACAAATCAACATCTAGGAGGTTTCTAGATTTTTCAATTGGTATCAGAGCGGGTCGTTCTATTTTGTTTAAAACAAAAATATTTTTTTTAGAATGAGATCCTGTTTGATTTGTGATAATGGATACAATTCGTGATGATGAATCCTCGGAAAGTGATCATGAAGAGCTTGAGCAAGCTTATGAAAAATTGTATAAGGAGTCTTTTAATTTATTCAAATTGAATGACAAACTCACAAAGAAACTCAAAGCATGTGAAAGTGAGAATGTCAAACTTCAGGAGGAGATTTCCGAGGCTAGAATCAATGCCATCAAGATAGCTGATGATCAACAAGTTCTTTGTGCAAAACTGTTGACTTGTGAGACAGAGAGGAATGAGCTACAGGAAACCCATGCCATGTTTGAAGAAAAGATTGAATCTCTCGAGATGTCACAAGTTGCTTTGGAAGAACTAATGATCAAGAAAGAGGAAGAGCTCAAGTGTGCCATGGTTACCATTGGTCTTTGGAACAAAGGATCAAAGACTTTGGAGGATATCATTGGGTCTCAACAAATCTGTTCAGACAGGAGTGGCATTCGCTTTGGAAATAAGAGAGAGCAAAAACAGAGCGCTTCCACATCTCATGATACAAGAACTCAAGGAAAGGGAGGACAAAAGATTCAACAAGAGGAAAGACTTCTCAAACTCCGTAGAGTTGGTAAGGTAAAAGAAAAGAAGGTACACTCTGTACACCCTGTTTTTATTTGTCATCATTGTGGTATGCATGGCCATATTCGCCCTTATTGTTATAAGTTGCATGGGAGAGTGTCTCAAAAGGGTCGAAATTCGAATACTTTTTGGGTTAGGAGACAACCTTACATGTCTAGGAATACCAAGATTCATGAGGGTGTTCACAACACCACGACTCTTACCAAGTCCGCTAGACCTGATTTTGTTAAGACCAAAAAGATTTGGGTGAGAAAACTTGACTTGTGTTAATGTGTTTACTCTGTTTAGTTTTTTGGGTCTCTGTCTGTTTTTTTTTTAATGAGAAAAAAAATGTGTGCATGTTTGTTTTTTATCTTACTTTGGTTATATTTATAAAAAAAAAAAAAAAAAAAAAAAAAAAAAAAGATTTTCTTAGTATGGTTTTGCAAGCTTGAAATTTTTGAGTGGTCCTTGGAGCATATTGGAATTGATGAGAATATCCATTACATGTTAATATGTGTGTGCTTTCTATGGTCATTACTCATTTTGGAGTGTGTGTTCTTTGATTAGTATGTCTCATTCTGTACACACTCTTGGATTAGCAAATTTTGGAGTCTTCCGCCTTGGTGATTATTTTTCTATATGGACTTCTGGCATTGTATCTTTTGCTTTTCTTGAGGAATTGACCTATACTAGCATATCATGGGTGATGTTGAGTCTCTTAACCACCTTCCATCTTTTTGCATCTCCATGGCTTTCCCCTCTATTCTTTGTAGTCCAAGCATGAGGAAAAGGCTACCTCAGAGTCACCAACCAGGTCATTCTTATTATATTCATGCTTCTCTGGTTCGGTTTCCATACTCTTGAGCGTGTCAGCCGCCAATGAATGTGCAAAAGAAAGAAAGGAAAAAAAAATGTGCATAAGAAAGAAAGAAAAAAATGTGCAAAAGAAAAAAAAAAGAGAAAAAAGAAAAGAAAAGAAAAAGATGTGAAAAAAAAGGAAAAATAAAGGATTCATTGATTGAGGGGGAGCCTCCGCTTTTACTCACCAAATACCCCTTGATTCCTAGTGGTTTGACTTTCCTTAGTTGTGCTAAGATTCTCTTGTCGGAGGTCCAGCTTTCATGTCACTACTAGGATCTGAATCTTGTGTTTGTCGAACTCCAAGAGTCACACACAGACTTTTATCATGGGATCTATGCTTTTCACATAATGCATCACTTTCTTTTATGAGGAATTTTCTAGAGGCTGTATACATTGTGTTTTCAAGTAATTGTGCTTCTTGGATAGTCTTGTGTGTATTAAGGTACTAATTTGACATTCCTTGCTTGCTCCACCATATTATTTTTGTCAGTTTTCTTTCTGTTTGCTTTTTTCAGTATTTGTGGTTTCTTTTAGTGAGGGTGAGTTCGGTTAATCGTTATCATGTCATTGCTTGTGTGGGTTTTGATCTTGATTTTGTTATTTGAGATTCCTTTGTCAATTCGTGACAAACTGGGGGAGAAAGTTGTTTTTCATGTATTCATGTCATGTGTCGGGTGCATATGTCTTAATTTTCAGGTTTTCATGCTACATGTTCTTAAAATCTCCAAGTTGCATCTAGTCATGTTATTCATGTTTTTCATCTCATACTTCAAGATAATCTTGTCATACGTTTATTGCTTTTTCATATACTCTTGTGGGACTAATAGTTGTTTTGGAGATTGTGGCACTAATAGTTGTTTTGCAGATCATGACCTTGAGAAATAAGTTTGTAAAGAGATTTGGTCATAAGTGTTGGTTCCTAGTTGGTGGTGTTGTTCTTGTTTTGATTGGAAAATTGTTTTAGTGTTTTTGTTAGGAAAACTGTTGTAGCATGGTTTTGTCCAGGATTTGACAAAGGGGGAGATTGTTAGGACTCTTTGTTGTCAAATTCCATGGATCAAACTCAAGGTTGTAATTTTTTAAATTCACATGTTGGGTCAAACTAGGATTACTTTGGATTTCTCTAAGAAGTTGATTTTCTTCCAAAACTAGGATTACTTTGGAGTCCTTTAAGAAGTTGGTTTTCTTCCAAAAACAAGATTACTTTGGATTTTCTATAAGTAGTTGGTTTTCTCCCAAAATTAGACTACTCATTAAGTTTTCCTCCAGATCTTCTTTGTGGTTCTTAAGGTTTATATCTGGGGATATTTTGTTAGTTTCTTTGATGTTTTTATTGAGTATTCAACTCATGGTTTAAAAAAGAGTACATCAAAGGTTTTGTTTGTTAAACAAAAGAGAGAGTTGTTCTTCGGTGGATTCTGAAGAATTCGAGCCTGAAGCTTCGGTGGATTCTGGAGTGGGTCATCAGAAAGACAATTTCGTGGTGAAGATGGGGTTGGAAGAGGCACATAGAGGTTGGTTCAATTAGGCGTTGTGGATTCGCTAGATAATTGAGAGTATACCTGTGTAATTCCTTTAAATCTTCTTAGTGGATTGTTCTTGTGGCTGTTGCCCGTGGTTTTTTGATCACAATTGGAGGTGTCCAATTGTGGTTTTTCCACGTAAAATCGTTGTGTCTCTTTGTCTTGATTGTTTGATTGGGATTGTTATATTCTGCTTAAAATTGATACATAATCACAAATCAACATCTAGGAGGTTTCTAGATTTTTCAAAAATAATTGTTTATATGGAAATACAATTAACAATAAAGTATTGATCTAATTTCAATATTTAGTGAGGTGTTTATTGAAGGAATTGTTTCGGATACGGGAACACTGTTCAAGTCACAAAGTTTTGCCCCACGTTAGTTTTGATATTGGGTTGTTCTTTCATTCAACTTTCTAAAGGGACACTATAGTACAAAAATGCTTGGAAGATTGTTCGAACGAGTTCGGGTTTTAGTATATATTGGATGACTATTTACAAGTTTGGTATGAGTTTTAAAAAACGTAGGGTAAATTATGCAAATGGTCCCTATAGTTTACACAATATGTCAATTTGTTTTTATTATTTTAATTTGTTTAATTTTGCTCCTTAATTTAACTGATTATGTCATATTAGTCCAATAAATAATAGTTGTTTGGTTTGGTAGATGAAAAGTCATCACATGCTCTAACGATATGTCCATTTAATTCTTGTAGTTTTACGATGTGTCAATTTGATCACTGTTATTTTAATTTGCTCAATTTTAAGAAAGATCAAATTGACATATTGTGTAAACTATAGAGGCCAAGTTGACATATCGTTTGACTTTTCGTTCACCAAACTTAATAACCGTTATTTATTGGACTGATATGATATAATCTATTAAATTAATGGACAAAACCGAACAAATTGAAATAATATAGACCAAATTGATGTATCGTGTAAATTCTAGAGACTATTTGCATAATTTATCTAAAAAAAGCATATTGTGTTTTAATATTGTGTGTGTGAGCTTTTCAGCTTCTATTAAATGGATTGAGTTGTTATTCACGTTCTTGGGTCTTTTTGAATTTCCCAACAATAAGTGGTATTAGAGTCAATGACTGGTAGTATATGAATGGACTATCCTAACTGAATCGATGTTAGTGATAAATCACAATGAAGAGGGAGTATGTATATAAGCAAGAAAAGTTCATAACTAATTCTCGATAGATTTTGACGGAGCAAGAAAAAAGTTATAACTAATACAATGGTTCTTAAGAGTATGGTAGCTCTATGCAATGTTAGTTTAAAGCCTTTTGACCGTTATATGTTATGTTAGCCAAAAGGCTTTTGAATGTTACTCTATTTGTTTTTATTTTCAGAATTTTTTTAAAAAAATATATTATAAATTAATTTGGTAAAAAAATAGTAAAAAAAATCAAAATTCATTTTTTTTTTTTTTAAATTTAAAAGCATATTTTCAATGTTCAATATTTTTTAAAATCTAACCAAGCAAAGCGACTCTTGGATTGATAGTATCACATTTCTAACTGAAATCCATGTTGATGAGCTAAGGTGTCATCGACTTTGTTTTTTCACACAAGGTGAATAAATGATCACATCATGTGGAGAAATTCTATTTTCGTATGTCATTTATTCTCTGTGCACCTATTTATTGAAATTTTTTTTTAACAATTTTACTATTAAATAGAATGACTAATATAGACATTAATACATATATCAAACTTTAAATTAGATTTTTTCAGTAGACATCTTTTGAACATAAAAATTCTCAGTACACATCTTCTATTTTTTAAAAATAAAATAAAATAAAATATTCATCTTGTTTGGTTTCAGAAAAATAAGCCCACTTTTCAAGAAATTAAATTTTTTTTTTAATATTTTTTTTTTTTGTTTTTGGTCAAAATTTTTAATATTTTAAGAATTTTTTTATTTTTTAGATGCATCTAACCTGGATACACGTAAAAAGTAAAATATTTATGAAAAAAATCTTTAAAAAATTCATCAAATACAAAAAATATAAAAATTCAATATATTTTACTTTTTAGAAATATTTTACTTTTAGAAACATTTTACTTTTAAAAAAAATCTTTAAAAAATTCATCAAATACAAGAGTATTTATATATTCTTGTGTACTTATTAAAATTTTTAAATATTTTTTCACAAATAGTTAACTTTTAAGGTGCATGTAAGTTATGTGCATCTAGAAAGAAAAAAAAATTATTAAAATACTAAAAAAAATTCACTAAAAATTAATAATAAAAAACATAAATATTCAATTTTCAGAAAATCAATCAAAACCAAAGAAGGTGATTATATCTACTCTTCCATTCTTTGTTTCTTTCTCATGCTCTCCATTGCTCCTTGTTCACTTTATCCATTGTTTCACTTTACTCCTAGTGAACTTTTTTTTTTTTTTTTTTTCATGTTTGTTGTGGGGAAGTATTTTGCGAATGACACTACGTGGCCGAGATGGCTCTGAGATGTCGAGCAAGGTGCCACGTGGGCAGGTCATGTTGTCGAGGTTCGTGCACTAATGCTGGAATCACGAGATATTTGGATAAGGGACAAGATTCATAGATAAGCGGAGGTTCTTAGTCTAGATAAGGATAAGACTCTTGAGGAGTTTATCCATATTTAGCTGAGAGTCTGAGATAAGCATTGAGCTTGAGTCCTACGAAGTGAGACTTCTAGGGAACTAGGTCATTGCTGGCTATAAAAATGAGGCACCCTCGTGGGTCTAAGGTATGTTTTAATTTGTGCATTGAATACTTGTGTGAGAAATTATTTGACTGACTTGATCGTCGAAGTGCCCCCGGGTGGACGAACCACCATGATATTCTCATTTTCTTGTTGGCAGGTAGTTGGCTTAATCTGTTATGTTGTGTCCTTTTTGGCAAAGTTCCTTATTCGGTTGTGTGGTCAGAAATTAACATCCATAATTTGTGGAAACTTAGTAAAGAATAGATGGCCAACAACAGACAGGAAGTAAGGATTGGGGATGACATCTATAGCGAGGAAGAGGAATACATGGGTCCTAATAATTGAGGAAAAGAAGGGTAGTCGAGATGAGTACTACCACGAAAGCGATCTCCAAGTATAGAATGATAGATGCCTGAGACTGGATGAGGAACTGAAGGATATAGTGAACAAATTGATAGACTTGCAGACAATGGTCAACTTCATAATGCAAAATAATGTGATATAACCAGCGTTTCTCTTATAGGACACACCGACACCAACAGCCATGGTGGGAGTCGAGAATGAAGGATAAAAGAACGTATCCATTGTCTCACAGTATGTAAACGGACAGGAAAATTCACATCGGCAATCCTGAGATGCCAGATGGACAGAGTCTGTGCGAGGATAGTCATAGAGAACACAACGAACCAAGGGGACCTATGTCAGTGGATCTTAGTAGATCCAAGGGCAACTCCTTTGCTTTGATGATACAGGGTATCGCGATTCTGGTTTAGACCCGACCCATTTGATGATCTAGGTTCTAGTTTTATTGCCTTATACGATTGCCCATGTCTTATTTCTCCTTACTCCTCATTGAGTTTGGTTATTGGGGTGTCTTGGTTGTGTTTGGAACAGGTTGGAAGTTAGTTTTTCAAAATGGTTCCTGCCCAGATTTTGGCTTCTTCGCTCGAGAGACACTTCTTACGCTTGAGCAGTCTTCGAGAACTCTCAATACTTTTGTAGGCCTGCAGAGATACTAGGAGTTGGCATCTACGCTCGAGCGGTCATTCTTGCGCTCGAGCGATGTTGGCTCGGGTGGCCTTTCTTGAGCTCGAGTGATAGTCCTCTGTCTGTAAAACTTCTGGGAGTTTGTATTCTTTGCTCGAGCGGTCACTTCCTGTGCTTGAGTAGTCTCACTTATTGTGTTTGGACACTCAAGCGACACTTCTTGCGATCGAGCGGTTGCACGTATATCAGTCCATAAAGTCACCTTTTTGGCTTACTTTTTCATATCTCTCTCTCTCTAAACATTCTAAAAACCCTAAATCTAGAGCCTCTCTCTCTAGAACTCACATTCTCTCTACAAATCCACCTAGATCTGTTGATTTTTTCACCCATGTACCTTTGAGAAAAAGATAGGGCACACCGAGAGCTTCCTCTTAATCGGAACAAAGTTGATTTTCGGCATTTTTGAGTTTCCTCCACTCTCTCTCTTGTCTTCTAAGCTTGAGGTAGGGATTCTCCACATTTTTTTATGTTTTTTAACATAGTTATTTGCTATTTGGACAAATCTAGGGTTTGGGTTAAAAATCAAAAGAGCAATTTTCGAATGGATTCCTGGAAATGGTTATAGGATTATAAATGAGAATGAATTATGATAATATGATGTGTTTTTATCCTTGGGATTGGTTTATAAAGAAAAGTGGGTTTTCCTTAAAGATTTCAAAAGTTGATGTTGTAATGATAAATGAAATTGATGTTAGAAATATGGAATTGGATTGATGTTGATGAGGATGACGAAGTTGGATATGTATTATCACTGCCATCTTGAGATTTTCGGAAAGTTTATCTTTATGGAAATTAATTATCTATTTAGAGATATCTGTTTGGAGATATCGGTGGAGGATAGCTGTGATTGTTGTAGAAATTGCATGAGAATTAGGAGAATTGAAACTATTTTCTCATCCATTGCATTGAGCATTGTTGCATATTTAACACATTTGAAAATGTTGTTATTTTGAGAAAGAGGGGTGAATACTTTGGTGAATCTGGGTAGAAGTGTAGTTGTGGTATTATGTTGGCCAGAGTGTCCTTGGTAAAAGTCCAGAAACTCGCGTGGTTAGGAGTCGAGCCTTTTGTTTAATATCGGTAACAATGACAATTTGGTGGTGCTTGTAGCCTACTTGCAAACACATCCTAAAGATTCATAGTGTTGTATTCATTGCCCTATTTTCTATTGTAAAGGAAAGGATATCATGAATTGAGATATGGACTTGGCATTGCACGGTTTTGGTAAAAGAAATGAAAATGCTTTGGCACGAGCATTGCATATGCGTTCACCTTATATCTTTGTTAAGATTCATAAGCTATATTGTAGTATCTCTTTTGGGCTTTGGCTCACCCAATGTGGAAAACCAATTTCAGGTGCTGATGATATACCTCCAAGGTAGTAGCTTGAGAGGACTAGGAGCAAGAACTTCATTTTGTTTACTTATTGTAATTATTTTTGTACAATCCTAGGGCTTTACCTGTATTAAGTTTAAAACTCACTTTTGTTGTAACCAAGTATCGTCTTGGAAAATTATAGCCAATAAGGCGTTCTCTTATTTGTTCATGTTCATCCTATTTCTTTATCATGTAACATATGCTATAGATTCAGGGTTAGACTTGTGAATGTATATCTGCATATGTTACTCTTTTGTACAAGTAATTGGGATTAATTGAGGATAATTACTTTATCTTGTGTTGTTATCTAATTAAGATGATATATCGTTTATTGTCATTTATTTTAGGGCGTTACAACTTGGTATCAGAACGTAACCGGTTTGAATACTTTGGGTATATGGGAAGTGGTTCTTACCACAATGGGTTTATTTCGCTTGATAGAGGTATTTGTATGTACGGTATGCTATGTGACAACATGTTTATGTGGCTAAATGGGTATGGAATTTAATTTTTAAGATGTTGATTGGGTGTACAAGTTTCTAGAAGTCCTGTTAGAAGAGCACTTGATCATTGTTATTTCTAATTGGAACTTTGGCAACATTTTGGGACGATCATTATCTAGAAAGAAAATTCGTATGTATTTATGTGATTGTGTGTTTATGTGGAGTGAATTAATTATTGTCCATCACATTAGGACGTAGGTGAATTCGCTTCGACACATTTTTAAATGTGCTAATCTCTTGTGCTACTTTCATTAGGATGTTAAGATGTGGTCGTAGTGGTAGTAAGCGTGGTAGGCCTAGACAGTAGGAGGTGCCGTTATCGAATGAAATTCTAGCGTAGGAGGAAGGGGTTGGTCAGGCTAATGTGGCCGAACTGGTTGGTCAGCAGGCCATGGGTGCTTTGGCCCTTGAAATGGCTAGGGCATTACGGGAATCCATGGACATTCTCAGGGCTGAGAATCAAGTCCAAGCCCATGTTGCTGAGATAGGGTCATCTTTCTTGAAGAAAGAGTTCTTCCAGTCTAATTCAGAGGAGTTTTTAGAGGATCCAAAATAGACACTGAAAGCGGATGAATAGCTTCAGCAGATGGTGAAGACATTTGAGATGCTTGGCTTCAAAGATGATGGGCTGAGAGTGACCTTCGCATCCTTCCAGTTGAAAGGAGATGTGGGATAGTGGTGGAAGTTTGTACGGGGGCGCATCAGGGTGACTTGGGAGGCCTTTGTCAATGCCTTCAAGGACAAGTTTTTGCCTCTTACTGTTAGAGAGATGTTGAGGGAGCAATCCTTGAAGCTCAAACAGTTGAACACACCGGTGGCCAAGTTTGAGGCCACCTTCACTAGTTTATCGAGGTTTGCACCGGAGCTTGTGGCGACGGAGGAACGTCGTCGCCTGGAGTTTGAGAAAAGGTTGAGGACCATACTCCTTTTTAAGGTGGCTATGTCCATGATTAGGGATTATGGTCATCTTATGGAGGTGGCGGCTCAATTAGAGACTGTGATTCAGACTGAGGAGGAGAGGATGAGTGAGCAGATGAGTCAAGAGGTCCAGGGAAAAATTTGGGACAGTAAGAGGCAGAGGGGTTCCAACCCACAGTAGTCCCAGGAAGCACAATCTAGGTCTACTTTTCCAGCACCGAGTTCGGGTTCTCGGGATGTGGTTACAAAGGCATCACTTGTTTCAAGTGTGGCCAGCTGGGTCACAAGTCAGTAGTTTGCTCGCAAAAGGGAGGAGGGCAACCGTCTACATCGTCTACGGCTCGTTCTCAGAGCCAGAGTTAGGGGAGAGGGCAACCGCCTCCCTGTTATCAGTGTGGGCAGTCGGGGCATGTGAAGAGGTTTTGCCCTTAGTCGGGTGGAGCATCATATGCCTCTGGCCAGAGGCAGACACAGCCATCAGCCTGCATAGTTGGCACAAGCCTTCAGGGCCAATCACGGGACCTCTTCAACTCAATCCGTGCATCAGACTTATGCTCTAAGTGGTGAGCAGAGACCTACAGGGCATATGTGTGCTGTTACCATGCCAGATTTAGTGCCAACGCCTTTGATAGTGAGAGGTAACTTCTTGTTATGTAATTCTATTGCCAATTTGTTAATTGATATGGGTGCATCCCATTCTTTTATCTCGTCTACATTTGCATCAGCATTGGGGTTAGAAGTGGTTCGGTTAGCATCTCCGCTCAGGATAGAGTCACCAGTTGGTGGTGAGGTTGTGTTGGACCATAGGTATCGGGGTTGTGAGATAGAGGTTGCCAGTCGTCGACTTCCCTTTTCTTTTGCATTGATTAATATGTTGAGTTTTGATGTTATATTGGGTATGGATTAGTTGTCATCTTATCGGGTTGTTATAGACTGCTACCGTTAGAGAGTTACTGTATATACCTCGAGTGGTGACTGTTTTTATTTCTTGGGGACCGAGTTGATAGAGCCTTATTGCTAATGTGTGATCCACATGGTCGGGGTGAGCTTAGTCTCCTTCTTGCTACATTCTTAGGTGTTGAGAGTGATGTGGTCCGAATTGAGTTGCCGAGGGTAGTTTGTGAATACCCGGATGTCTTTCCCGATGATCTTTCTAGTTTGCCACCTCATCGTGAGATAAAGTTATCTATTGACTTGGTGCCTAGCACGACACTGATTTCCATGGCACCGTATAGATTTGGACCCACCGAGTTGAGTGAGTTAAAGATTTAACTCCAAGAATTGCTAGATAAGGGTTTTATTCACTCTAATACTTCGCTTTGGAGAGCACCGATTCTCTTTACTAAGAAGAAGGATAGCACATTGCGACTTTGTATTGACTACTAGAAGTTGAACCGGGTAACTATTAAGAACAATTACCCATTGCCTTGTATAGATGATTTGTTTGACTAGTTGAAGGGGTCTTGTTGCTTTTCTAAGATAGACTTGAGATCGGGGTTATCACCAACTGAGAGTGGAAGAGGAGGATATCCAGAAAACGACATTCCGTACACGGTATGGCCATTACAAGTTCCTAGTGATGCCTTTTGTGTTAACCAACGCACCGACCTTGTTTATGGATTTGATGAATCAGATCTTTCATGAGTTCCTATACCATTTTGTGGTTTCTTCGTTGATGACATTTTGATTTACTCACCCTCTGAGGAAGAGCACGAGGAACACTTGGGAGTTGTGCTTGAGTTGCTTAGAGCTCACAAGTTTAAATTATGCTAAGTTCAGGAAGTGTGAATTTTGGTTGAAAGAAGTGAAGTTCTTAGGCTATATGGTATACGAGGAAGGGGTGACTGTAGATTCTTCCAAAATAGAATCAGTACAAGATTGGGAACAAACTAAGAACGGCTTTGAGATTCGTAGTTTCTTGGGGTTAGCTGGGTACTACCGCCACTTTGTGAAGGATTTCTCTAGTTTAGCCTCACCTTTGACTAGACTGACGATGAAAGGAATTAAGTTTGTGTGGAGTTAGACTTGTGAAAAGTTGTTCCAAGAACTTAAGGTTAGACTTACTACTGCTCCAGTGTTGATTATTACGGAGAGGGCTTTGGGCTATTCAGTGTATTATGATACGTCTCGAGAAAGTTTGGGTTGTGTCTTGATGCAGGAGGGCAAGCCAATAGCCTATAGCTCACGTCTGTTGAAAACACATGAGAGAAACTATCCTACTCATGACCTAGAGCTAGTAGCAATAATCTTTGTCTTGAAGATTTGGAGACATTATTTGTATGGTGAGAAGTTTGAGGTATTCTCCGGTCACAAGAGTTTGAAGTATTTGTTTTCACAAAAAAGATCTAAATTTTAGGCAGAGAAGATGGATGGAGTTTACGGAGGATTACGACTTTGAATTGCATTATTATCCGGGGAAAGCCAATGCAGTAGCTGGTGCCTTGAGTAGAAAGCCCTTTAGCAGTGTAGTGAGTATCGCCATCCGGGAATGGGAGATGTTGGGTGCTATTGGCGAGTTCGACTTGCATCTTGGCGAGTCCATTGAGTCGGCCACCTTGTTTACTATAGTTGCAAAACCTACACTTGTGTGATGAGGTATAGAAGCACAGAGGGGTGATCATGAAGTAGAAACCCTTCGAGAGAAAATCTCTAGTGGGAAGGTAGAGAAGAGATTGACCATGTATTCTGACTCGAGTGTTAAATACCTCGATTATCTTTTCGTGCCAGAGTCTTGTAGAGAAGGGGTACTCCAAGAGTTTTACCATTCACACCTTGCAGTGCATCCGGGAGGCACAAAGATGTATCACGACCTTATTCGCCAGTTTTGGTGAAAGGGGATGAAGAAGGACATAGCCGTGTTTGTATCGAAGTGCCTTACTTGTCAACAAATGAAGACCAAGCATCAGAGGCCAGCGGGTTTGTTACAACCCTTGCCTATAGCCAAGTGGAAGTGGAGAATGTCACAATAGATTTTGTTGTGGGTCTTCCGAGGACTCAACGAGGTAACGATGCCATTTGGTTGATAATTGATCTGTTAACTAAGTCAGCGCACTTTGTACCTATGCACACGAGTGATTTGGTAGATTTTCTTCTCAATCTTTATGTTAGGGACATTGTTCGACTTCATGGGGTCCCTGTGATTATTGTTTCAAATAAAAATCCGCATTTCATGGCTTGATTTTGGCAAAGCTTACAGAATGCCTTGGGCATTAGGTTGACTTTTGGCACTACTTATCATCCTCAGACCGATGGGCAGTCAGAGCGTTCCATTTAGATCTTAGAGAATATGCTTCGGAGTTGTGTTCTTGACTTTAAGGGGTCGTAGGAGAGGCACTTTCCCTTAGTGGGGTTTTCCTATAATAACAGCTTTTAGGCGGGCATTGGCATGGCACCTTTTGAGGTCTTGTATGGCCAACCGTATAGATCTACTGTGTGTTGGGCTGAGGTGGGTGACACACCTATGATAGGTCCTAAGTTGGTCTGGGAAATGATGGAGAAGATTGTGCTTATTCGTAAGAGGTTGGTTATGGCTCAAAGTCACCAGAAGAGCTATACCGACTGTAGGAGGAGACTGTTTTCCTTTAAGGTAGGGGATCCCGTCTTCTTAAGGATACCACCTAGAAGGGGTTTAATAAGGTTTGGGAAGAGAAAGAAGTTGTCTCCTAGATTTATTGGGCTTTTTGAGATCCTAGAGCGGATTGTGAGGTAGCTCATCATTTGGTCTTGCTGCCACAACTTTTCAAGGTTCATGACACGTTTCATATTTGTATGCTCCGGAAATATGAGCCGGATTCGTCACACGTGTTAGATTGGATCGAGCTAGAGGTAGATGAAGATGCCTTGTATGAGGAGAGACCAGTCAAAGTTTTAGATACTCAAGACCAAGTCTTGCATAGAAAGACAATTCCTTTGGTAAAGGTGTTGTAGAGACATTACGGGATTGGGGAAGCAACTTGGAAACATGAGTTGGAAGTTCGTGAGAAGTATCTAGACCTATTTGTTGATATTTGAATATGTATTGAAAATTTTGTAATGTTAATGTAATATAAACATTGTACATGTTTTGGAAATGTGAATTTTGTATTCAGTAATGTGCATGTGTTTATCATCGTGACGAGAATGAATGACTGGTGGATGGGTCATGCTGATGAATATTATTTATTATCATTGTTGTAATTGGTTTAAACATGGTTTTGTTGTTTGTTTGATAGGTCCTAAGTTCCTCCACTCTTTCTCTCTCTCTTGTCTTATAAGCTTGAGGTAAGCATTCTCCACACTTTCTTATGACTTTAAACTTAGTTATTTGCTATGTCTAAAACAATATTGTGATTTGGGGATTTTTTCACAAATCTAGGGTTTTGGGTTAAAAATCAAAATAAGGGTTTTCAAATGGATTTTTGGAAATGATTATGGGATTGTAAATGAGAATGTATTATGATAAAATGATGTGTTTTTATCCTTGGGATTGGTTTATAAAGAGAAGTGGGTTTTGCCCTAAAGATTTCAAATGTTGATGGTGTAATGATAAATGAAATTGATGTTGGAAATATGGAATTGGATTGATGTTGATGAGGATGGCGGAGTTGGATATGTATTATCACTCCCATCTTGAGATTTTCGGAAAGTTTATCTTTATGAAAATCAATTATCTGTTTAGAGATATCTATTTGGGGCTATCGGTGGATGATAGCTATGATTGTTGTAGAAATTGCATGAGAATTAGGAGAATTGAAACTATTTTCTCATCCATTACATTGAGCATTGTTGCATATTTAACACATTTGAAAATGTTGTTGTTTTGAGAAAGAGAGATGAATACCTTGGTGAATCTGGGTAGGAGTGTAGTTGTGGTATTATGTTAGCTGGAGTGTCCATGGTGAAAGTCCAGAATCTCGCGCGGTTAGGTCTCAAGCCTTCTGGTTAATACCGGTAAAAATGACAATTTGGTAGTGCTTGTAGCCTACTTGTAGACACGTCCTAGAGATTTACAGTGTTGTATTCATTGCCTTATTTTCTATTGTAAAGGAAATGATATCAAGAATTGAGATATGGACTTAGCATTGCACGGTTTTGGAAAGAGAAATTAAAATGTTTTGGCACGAGCATTGCATATGCATTCACCTTATATCTTTGTTAAGATTCAGAAACTGTGTTAGGAGGACTTTGAGCAATAATATTTTCCATATGCATTCACCCTATATGGAAAATCATTTTCAAGTGTTGATAATATGCCTCCACCAAGATAGTAGCTTGGGAGGTCTTTGAGCAAGAGTTTCATTTTTTTTACTTCTTGTAATTATTTTTGTACAATCCTAGAACTTTACATGTATTAAGTTTAAAACTCACTTTTGTTGTAACCAAGCAACGTCTTCAGAAAATTGTACCCTGTAGGGCGTTCTCTTATTTGTTCATGTTCATCCTATTTTTTTTATCATATAACATATGCTATAGATTCAGGGTTAGACTCGTGAATGTATATCTGCATATGTTTCTCTTTTGTATAAGTAATTGGTATTAATGAAGGATAATTATTTTGTCTTGTGTTGTCATCTAATTAAGATGATATATGGTTTATTGTCATTTATTTTGGGGCATTACACAATAGGCATGGAGAAGTCCAAGAGAACACATTCTAACACCGAAAGCAGCGTGCCGAAAAGGTTGAAGTTAACGGACAGCCGAGCTCCCAGGAAAATGATGGAGGACCTAAGGGATTACCTCAAGAGAAAGAAACAAAATGCCGAGATCACATCAAACACCCAGCTGAAGATGACGTTCTCGGTGGAGTTGGATGCGTTCAAAGCATCAAAGAAGTTTAGCATGCCGAGGTTTCATATTTATGATGGTAAGTCTGATCCGAACTTTCATGTTGGCTTATATTTAAATTTAATGGCTTTATGGAATGGGAACGAGCAACTATCGTGCGAAGTATTCCCGTTGTCGTTCAAGGAAATAGCATCAGATTGGTTCAACAAACTCCCGAAAGGATGTGTGAAGAGTTGGCAAGGCCTGACTGAGATGTTTGTGGACAGGTTTGTTACAAACAAGTTGCAACCACTAAGGGTAACTCCCTACTAGCTTTGAAGATCAATGATGGCAAGGGTCTTAGGGCCTACTCCTAGAGGTACTATGAGGTTTACAACCAGATTCTGACTTGTAACCAGGAACTCACAGTCGTATATGTAGCTTGGCTTTTCGCGCTCCCTTTCGGAAGAATGAATAGCCCTTACAGTTCGGACTCCACTTGTGTTGGTTCTGAATCTGATTTCACAAGTGCAATGTGAAGCAGTGGAAACACAAAAAAGAGTCCAAATCTAGCAATTTCTTTTGAAAAATCGATGTTTGAATCAAATGCCAAAAAATGGACTGCTTTGCCAGATTTCTGAGTTACCACCTAAATATTTATTTTGAGAAATTTAGGAAACCCATGACTCGTGCCAAAGGCCATTAATTCGTCATATCCAAAGTGTCTTGGTTCGGGAACTTAGGTATGAGAGGGAAGGTCAATAATTGAACACCCCACTCACCCGATCAAAGATCGGCCTCTACTAATCATGATGTAGTTTTTATGTACAATATATGCTTTTGTTCTATATGTAACATACAAGTATAGACTAATTTCACGAAAAGTTGGAACGTTTGATTTCATGTTTGTTTTGAAAAAAAAAAACTGTTTTGAATATGTATCACTTAAATGGTGATCTCATATATACATGAATCAAAGTATCTCAATTCAAGTGATTAGCCTTCATCCACAAGCATTCAAACAGGTATATCAAATAAGCAGTTAGCCTGATGGTAGTATGTTTGATATGACAACATTCATACTTATGCAATATGCTAAAGCAAAAAATGCTTACCTTAATGTCCGAAGGCGAGTCCAAAAAGAAAGCAAATAGTTAGAAAAAAAAATACATGATCCTAAGCCGCAGATCTGCTGTGTATCCAGTCACACCACATTCCCTCTAAGGAGAACTCCACTAGCTGTGGACGAAGAAAGTAAGTCCTGGCTGAGTACTCGGGGCAAGGATCCACCACTTTCAGCTTATCCATCAACCATATCAGGGAAAGGGATAAAAAATAAGAGAGATAAAAGAATAGAGAGATGTACGTCGAGAGAAAAGTAAGAAAAGGGTTTTGAGAGAAAGAAAAAAAAAGAGATTGAATGTCGAGTGATGTAAGGATCATGAATAAGGAAGGTGGGAAACAATACCTGGAGAAGTAATGGACTCCCCGCAAATCGAGTAGTCTCTCCCTGTTGAAAAGCATCTAAGCCCGTCAAAGTCTCGGCCAACACTAAGCCCATACAACTCTTACCCTCCTTAAGGCATTGGGCTACTTTAATCAGTTTAATGCTAACTCCACCGCGACTAGAGGCAAGAAGGAAGTGTGCGAGTAAGCATAAGCAAAGGGCATGCTGACGATAACCTCACCAAAGGAGGTCGTCTTTGTCACCAGTGATGGAAAATCGACGAATCAAATCTGGAATATCTAGTTCCCTATTGTGAGCCAAGGATCGAGCTTCATGTAACGTAAGCCCACACATTCGTCTTAAAGCTTGAGCATGGCCAAAACAGGGTTGAAGCATGATATCTTTATCACATTGAGATTCCATCAATGCTTGAAATTCTTCGAGTGTCGGACACATCTCTTGTGAACCGAAACGAAATATATGTGTGATTGGATTCCAGCACCAAGCAACGGCATGGAGAAATGGAAAGCAAAGTGAAGTGCGGCTTAACGGAAAAACAGCATTTAGGTCGAAACCGCGAAAGTTCATCTTTTCCGAGCCATCCAAAGTGGTTATCCAGACTTGGAGCCTATTGGTGGGCAACATCTCCATTTTGAGAGCAAAATGTAAAACCTTGTGTAGACGTCCCCGAACGCCCCGGGAGGGTTAAGTCACGTTCCGTTCATATTGGGGTCACTACAGTTCAAGGACTCAAATGTCACGGTTCTTAATCTTGAACCAAAGAGTCCAAATTCGGCAAATCGATTTTGAAAACAGATTTTTTTTTGAAAAGAAGTGCCAAACATGGACTGCTTTGCCAGATACAGAGTTGCCACCTAAATTTTTTTTTTTTTATGGGAAATTTAGGAAACCCTGACTCGGTGCCAAAGGCCACGTGTCCGTCATCACCAAAGTTGCCTCGGCTCGGGAACTTGGGTACGATTGGGGAAGGTCACTTCGTGAGCACCCCCGCTCGCCCGGTCAAAGACCGGCCTCTACTAACCATGATATCTATTTTTGAAAACATTGTGTTCTTATTCCGGTTATTAGCCTAGGTTACTATGTGATGCGCACAGCATACAAGTATAGACTGAGTCGCCTGAATTGGAACAAAACATTTCATGTTTGTTTGTTTGAAAATGGTTTGATGGTGCTACCCGCAGGTAGGCTAAGACGTGGATTTGCCACTCTCGAGTGGGCTTAGAAAACATGATTTTGCCATTGTCTAGTGGGCTTAAAACAAACATTTGATGAATTGTTCCAATCCAAATAACCCAACCTCCACCCACAGGCATTCAAGGCAGTTATATCACATAAGCAGTTAGCATCATGGTAAGCATGCTATTCATGGCAGTCACTCACACGCATGCAAGGATGCTAAAGCATAAAACTCACCGAGTACTCCAAGCCAAAACAAAAGCTCATTAGAAATCCATGCATGATCCTAGATACACAGAATTGCCTAATGCAACACACGCAAAGATGCAAACTATAGCAGGCTCGGCTATTCTAAACATGGCATATGTAATGCTACAGCTATCATGTATTCAACTTGGAATTGAAATACAAATGCAGTTAGTATGATGCGCCGAGCCCGGTGTATGCAAGACAGATGAATGAATGCAAACATGCTATCGTACTGTATGCTAATTGAAACATGCCCTAATCTAACCATCATAAGCAGGTAAATAAAAGGGAAGAAAGACGTGGGGTTGGAAGACATACATCACACTCACACATACTTATTACAATTTTGCCCTCGCACAGAGGGTCCGAATAAATATACAGTCCTGAATAAAAGAATAGTACAGTCCAAATAATACAGTCCAAATAATGTACAAATTCCTAATTAATTAACAAATTAACTAAGAAAACTGTAAAACTGGCATGCAAGCCAGGGACTGCCTTGATTCCGCTCCGAGTGATGAATGATGCATGTTTAGGCTGCCTTGCACGGAAATCCACTGGGATGCCCCAATTAGCCTATGTTTGCACTTGTTCTTGAAACGCGTGCCAAGCCTCGAAAGACTGCTGATTTTGGATTTTGCTGCAACAGAGAGCAAGGAAGAGGCATAGCAATGTATTTCACGAATGTATGCGTGTCTCGATCCTCGTGCCACCAATCACGCATCTCGATGCATGATGGCCGAGGAGTCGATTTGCACAATTCAATATGGAATGAATGCACATGAAAACACAACAAAACCTAACTCCATCATGGATGATCCGGAGTGTCGGTGACTAGGGAATTGAGACACGTTCCGTCACTCGGAGTACGAAACGCACCTCGTTTCCCGTGCCCGGGCTAACTCCTATCTCGGACACGATGCAATATGCATGATATGCATGAAATGCAATTAAGATACAACCTAACATGCGAAAGGCTATGAAATGGCATACACAATGCTCTAATATACAACCTAGCATACACAATGCTATGGAATGAAATGGCATACGCAATGCATAATGGACTTACACTAACATGAGTGGACCTCAGCCGCACTCACACAAGAGGCCATCAGGATGAAAATGAGACAACTCGAGATGCGTGCACGCGTGCACGCAAACCGAGAACCAAACCTACGGCACAGAATGCCACTCTAACAAGACATGGCAAAACACAAAAAAAGGCATACTATCATGCAGAAATGAGAGGCAAAATGAGATGCAAAACAGCCCCGAAACCCGGTAAAATGAAACCCGATGCATGAAACGAGTCCCGAAACACGGGTTTTGGCGCATGAAATGGCCTATAACTATACAATGCATACATAATTTGAAAATGAAATGAAAAGGAAGAAGCAAGGAAGCCCCGAGACAAGCATTTTTACAGTTTAAAACATGGCCAAACAGTGAGCACAAGTAGGGCTAAATTAGCATGCAAAAATGGCCCTAAAAGCAAGATAATGAAGCAAGTGGTAGATGTAAAGCCCAAACAGAAAAAGACCCTTCTACAATATTGAAGAGGGGCATAAAATATGACCACTTACAGTTTATGGAAAACTCCAAAACAATATACAAATATGCTCAAAATGTCATGCAAGATAGGGCCCAAAAGAGGTTATAACACAAAGTATACAAAACATGCCTCAAAAAGGAAAAGACTTTTAATAAAACATGACAAGGGGGTCAAAATATGACCACTTTCAGTTCGGACCAAGGTCCAAAAACAGAAGAAAAATAGGCTAAAAAATCATGCAAAAATGAGGCTAAAACATGGATTTCAAAGCAAGTAGAACATGGAATATCTAAACAGTGATGATCCCTTCTTCAATGTTGAAGAAGGGCTCAAAATAAGCTCACTTACAGTTTATTACATGCCTCAAAACAGATTACATATAGGCCAAAATAACTATGCAAGAAATTGGCATACAAGATGGATAATGAAGCAAGTGCAACAAGGGGGTCCCAAACAGTGAGGGACCCTTAATGAAAGGTGAAGAAGAGCTCAAAAAAACACTACTTTCAGTTTTGGTCGGAGCTCAAATGTTCAAGCAAGAAGGACTAAAAAAAGACACAAAAAATGAGCTAAAAAAAGGGGAAAAGTTGCTCACCCTTGAAGACCAAGTCTTTGCTGCCTCTTGTACCAAGAAATGTTGCCTCTTAGCTGCTGGAAAGCCCCTCCTAGCTGCTGGAATGGAGTGGTGGAGTGGTGCTAGGTGGTGGTGTGAAAAGGGGGTAGGATCTTGGAGGTTTTGAAGCTTGAAGGGAGAGAGGGAGAGGAGATATGTATATGAGCTCAAAGAGGGTTTTTTTTCCAACCCTTTTCACCAGTGCTGGAGGCTGGTTATATGGACCAAGGAGGGGGAGAAAGGGAGGGAAAAAATGGGGGAAAACAAGCCAAGTTTCCCCCCAAAAGTTGTCCCCCCCGGATACAGATTTTTGGGGGGAAAAAGTATACAGCTGTAATGTACTCACCCTGAGGAGCAAGGCCGGCTAAGTTTTGGAGCTGCAGGTGGCCGGCCGGCCACCCATGGCCGGCCGGCCAGGGGTCAAAAAGGCCAAGGTGAATTAATGGCCGGCCACCACAAATTGGTGTCCTCCCAGATGCCCTCAACACAGCCCTGTGGTCCAAAATTGGAGGAAGTGAAACAGGAGAGAGAACAAGCCATTTTTCAAAGGGGTTCAAAAGGGTCAAATGGAATTACTGGCCGGCCATGTGATATTTGTGTCCTCCAGGTGTGTACAACACAAATATGTGGTTTGAGCTGAAGAAAGTGGCCTTAGGGTGGTCAACATTGGCTTTGAAGTGAGAAAAACGGGCGTCGGAGGACGATGAAGGAATATAACTGGCTGCTGAAACAATTGCTGGCCTCCCACCCTTCTATGACCTTCCTGGTGATGAAACAGAGGTCCTTGCCAAAAATGAAAGAAAACCGATGCAAAATGAAGGTTCGGGGCCGAAACGCGCAGTCCAAGGCCCCGAAAACTAACTGTTACGCACCGGGAGTGGTGTTCAACCACGAAGTGGGTCTCTCAGACCACAGTGTCCCTCAAAAGGGAGTAAATAAGATGCATGCCAAAAACCGGAGCAAACGGAGGTAGTTAGGCGGTCCCGAACCGAGGCACACGGCCTGACGGCTCCGAAAACCGGGAACCGGGCTCCGAAATGGGCAAAATGGCCTACGACCACGAAATGTAGCCCACGGCCACTAAGAGATGGTCTACGAGACCTCTCCCTCCCTCTGGGAAAAGAAACAGAGAAAACCGAGTCTAGTTCGCAAATCGAGGCAAGGCACAGAAGAGGGTTCGGAAGTCCGGAGGCAAGGCTCACGGCCGAGACCCTGAGACTTCTGAACAAGCACAATATGCAACATCACCGAGTGCTCAATCGGTGACGTCTGAGTCTTAAGGTCGGTCAAAAATAGGGTGTCTACAGTTGCCCCTCTTTGACAGAACTCGGAAGTCAAGAAATGACGGGAGTGAATGTCAAAGCCCAGAGACGACCCATTTTTGACAAGGCCGAAGACTTAGACAATCATAAAAGATACACAGAGATATGCCCGCAGGCGTGCCCGCAGGCGAGGGGGCAAAATGCAAATGGATATGCACAGGGCCAGATGTAACTTAAAAGATCATGCAAATGCAGCAAGCTATAATGAAGCAAGTATTCGCAAATAGATGCAACAGTTTTAAGCAAGAATGCAAAGCAACAACTACATTTCATGCAGTTAAGAATGCGGAGAATTATTCGATTCTCGTCGCGTCTCACACGGAGAAGATACGATACCTGCGCGATTCGTCTGGTCGCACCAACTTCAAATGAACCGTACATACAATATCGTGCCTGCGAAAGAGAGAAACTCAACAAGCACAACATGTTTAGCAAGATATATCCAATGTGATATCGAAAGTTCGACAAAGGCGGTGTCGGTGGGTGAATGCATCGCAGTGCGAGAAAGGAGCGTGCGTGACAACGCAAGCTTAAACACAGAGGCATGGTAATATCAAGAAAATGTGCATGACAATGCAAGTATGTTCATGAGAATGCAAGTTATGTGCATGATAATGCAGAACGAGCATAAATTAGGGTGCACGTTTGTTACGAAACAACGAGCAAGGAAACGCGCGTTTCGGCGAAGGCGACTCGATCATGGCCTCTGGTTCACCCTCGGAGGGGTTACAACATGTTTTGAAAAGGATACACTTTCATTTTGATGAATAATGATGAGACACATGTCAGAAGTTGAAGCTAAAGTTCCGGCGGAGCGATTTCGTGACAGAAAGTGCACTTTCCTTGAACTTTTTCAAGTCCCGGGAACTCCAATCTTCCTCAAAATTTGCAGAGAGCTAGGTGGACATGTGGGGAACACCACCGGCCAGTTTCTTTCCCCTGGGGAGGCCACCGTCCAGGTTTCAAAAAGAGAATGGCCGGCCAACCAGAAAAGGTGGCCGGCCGGCCACCTGCCCAAATCTGCAGGTAATTTTGTCTTTTCACCCTCTTTTCTTTAAATACATTCACCCAAACACTTTGAGCTCATAACTTCAAGTCCGAAATCATCTTCTCCTCCCTCCCAAACCATTTTCCTCTCCAGATCTGAGCTCTATACGCGTTTTTCAACCCCCCACGCAAGTTGTTTTCGCGAAAACTTTCAGTTTTAAACACTTTGAACCGATTAAATTTTGATTTCGGGGCTTCTTTTCTCATTTTTGCCACTTGAGGTAAGTTTGTCTCAATATTTGGAAGATTTTCTCGAGGGTTGACTTTTGTTGACTTTTTCATTTCCCAAGAGTTGACTTTTGTTGACTTTTTCCAATTTTGGCTCATTTTTGCTCATTTTTGCAGATCTTCTGAAATGGCCGGTCATTTTCCTCACGGCGGAGGTCCTCCGGGTGCCAGGGATGATTTTGATGTCATGACTCTGCCTCCGAGGGTTCGACCCTTCATTCCCGAGAGGTACGCCCTGCTGGCACACGTTCTTCCGCGGGCCGTTTTTCGTCACTTCACTGACTTTAATGAGCGAGCACCCGGAGATCTACTTCTGCGGGAGCCAGAGTATCACCTCTCTCACGAGGCACGAGAGGTATTTACTTCGTTTTTTACCTTTTCTGCAACATATTCTGTGTTTTTCATGCACTTCGTGCCTTTGCCATGTTTGCCTGCTCAGTAAGCAGCTTATTTAGAATGTTTAGTTCATGACACAGCATCCTGTTTGCATTCTAAACACACAGTTCAATCACTTGAATTTCCGAACACTGGGCCCATAAATTGATTGTGGACGCACGGCACACACTGGTAGGGAATTGAACACACGGCCCAATACTTGAATTCTGAGATGAACACACACAGCCCATTCTTTGATGTCGAACACACAGTTCATTGTTGAGGTGAACACAAGGTACACACTGATTGAGAGTTGAACACGCAGCTGTAACAAGCCCGCGAGGGACCTCGCTACAGCTCAGACTCGATTTCGTGTCACGGTTCTTAATCTTGAACCAAAGAGTCCAAATCCGGCAAATCGTTTTGGAAAACAGATTTTTTGAAAGAAGTGCCAAACATGGACTGTTTTGCCAGATACAGAGTCGCCACCTAAATATTTTATTTTTGGGAAATTTAGGAAACCCTGACTCGGTGCCAAAGGCCACGTGTCCGTCATCACCAAAGTTGCCTCGGCTCGGGAACTTGGGTACGATTGGGGAAGGTCACTTCGTGAGCACCCCCGCTCGCCCGGTCAAAGACCGGCCTCTACTAACCATGATATCTGATTTTGAAAACATTGTATGTTCTTATTCCGGTTATTAGCCTAGGTTTACTATGTGATGCTCGTAGCAAATAAGTATAGACTGGGTCACCTGAATTGGAACGAAACATTTCATGTTTGTTTGTTTGAAAATGGTTTGATGGTGCTACCCGCAGGTAGGCTAAGACGTGGATTTGCCACCCTCGGGTGGGCTTATAAAACATGATTTTGCCACTATCTAGTGGGCTTAAAACAAACATTTGATGAATTGTCCCAATTCAAGTAACACAACCTCCACCCACAGGCATTCAAGGCAGTTATATCACATAAGCACATAGCCTCATGGCAAGCATGCTATTCATGGCAGTCACTCACACGCATGCAAGGATGCTAAAGCATAAAACTCACCGAGTACTCCAAGCCAAAAACAGAAACTGATTAGAAATCATGCATGATCCTAATTATACAGAAAATGCCTAATGCAACACATGCAAAGATGCAAACTATAGCAGGCTCGGCTCTCCTAAACATGGGATATGAAATGCTACAGCTATCACGTATTCAATTTGGAATTGAAATACAAATGCAGTTTGTATGATGCGCCGAGCCCGGTGCGTGCAAAACAGATGAATGATGCAAACATACTGTCATATTGTATGCTAATTGAAATATGCCCTATATCTAACCATCGTAAGCAGGTAAATAAAAGGGAGAAAGAAGTGGGGGTTGGAAGACATACATCACACTCACCCACACTTATTACAGTTATGCCCTCGCGCAGAGGGTCCGAATAAATAATACAGTCCGAAATGAAAGAATAATACAGTCCGAAATATACAGTTCGAATAATATACAAAGTCCTAATTAATTAACAAATTAACTAAGAAAAACTATAAATTGGCATGCAAGCCAGGGGCTGCCTCACTTCCGCTGAATGATGTATGCTGGGCTGCCTTGCGCGGAAATCCACTGGGATGCCCCGATTAGCCTCCGTTTGCAATGTTTATCGAAATGCGTGCCCGACTCCGAAAAGTTGCTGATTCTTCATTTTGCTGCAACAGAGAGCAGGAAAGGGGCATAGCAATGTATTTCACACATATATGCATGCCTCGATCCTCGTGCCACCAATCACGCACCTCGATGCATGATGGCCGAGGAGTCGAATTGCACAACTCAATATAGGATGAATGCGTATGAATGCTATAACAAAACCTAACTCCATCATGGATAATCCGGAGTGTCGGTGACTTGGGAATTGAGACCCGTTCCGTTACTCGGAGTACGGAACGTGCCTCGTTTCCCGTGCTCGGGCTAACTTCTATCCCGAACACGATGCAATATGCATGATATGTATGAAATGCAACTAAAATACAATCCTAGCATGCACAATGCTATGAGAATGAGATGCCTCGAAATGCGTATACGCGGGCACGCAAACCGAGGCGATGATCCTAAGGCATGAAATGGCATACGCAATGCAAATTGGACTTACACTAACACGAGTGGACCTCAGCCACACTCACATAAGAGGCCGATGGATGAAAGTGAGATGCCTCGAAATGCGTGCACACGGGCGCGCAAACCGAGGCGATGGCCGTAAGGCATGAAATGGCATGGAAATGATATGCAATGAGACTAAAATGAGATGTCTCGAAATGCATGCCCACGGGTACGCAAACCGAGAAAATGGCATACGGAATGCAACAGGACTAAAATGAGATACGCGATGCAATATGGGCTTACACCAACATGAGAGAGCCTCAACCCTACTCACACAGGAGGCTGACGGATGAAAATGAAGCGCCTCGAAATGCGTGCACACGGGCGCGCAAACCGAGACAATTGGCATACGCAATGCGATGAGACTAAAATGGCATAAACAATGAAATGTGGGCTTACACTAACATGAGAGGACCTCAGCCACACTCACATAAGAGGTCGTGAGATGAAAATGAAGTGCCTCGAAATGCGTGCACACGGGCACGCAAACCGAGGCAATGGTACTAAAGCATGAAATGGCATGGAAATGATATGTAAACATGCAAATAGAATTTCAGCACTGAAATGTGGGGGAAAACAGTCCCGAAGCATGGCCAAAGTGCACCCGAAGCATGGAATGGTCCCGAAACATGAATTTTGGCATCCGAAATGGCCTATAGCTATGCAATGCATGCACAATATGGACATGGAATGAAAATACAGTAGCAAGGCAGCCCCAAAACAAGCATTTTCCAGTCTAAAACATGGCCAAACAGCAAGCATAGATAGGGCAACAATGGCATACAAAAATGGCTCCGCAAGAGGGGTGTTGAAGCAAGTGATACATACGATGCCCAAATGGAAAAGTACCCTTCTATAACACTGATGAGGGACTAAAAATATGAACATTCACAGTAGATGACATCCCCCAACTCAGTATGCAAACATGCTAAAAATGTCATGCAAGAACTAGGATACATAAGGCTATAACATGAGGTACCCCAAACATTCATCAAAACAGCAAAGACCCTTAATGAAATGTGTCAAGAAGATCAAAATATGACTCTTTCCAGTTCTGATGATGGCCGAAAACAGAAGCTAGATAAGCTTAAAAAAGCATGCAAAAATGGGGGTCAAAGAGGGGTATAATGACAAGTATAACATGGAGACCCCCAAAAAGGTTGATCCCTTCTACAATGTTGTAGAGGGACACAAAATAATCTTACTCACAGTTCATGACATGCTCCAAAACAATTTACATATAGGCCAAACAAATCATGCAAATTTACGGTAAATAGGAGGAATTGTGAAGCAAGTGCATGATAGAGAGGCCAAAAAGGGTTGAGCCCTTCTTAAATGTTGAAGAGGGGCTCAAAATAGGCCCACTCACAGTTTACCTTATGCTCGAAAACAGATCACTCATAGGCCAAATATTCAATACAAAATAATAGCATATAAGAGGATATTGAAGCAAGTGCAAGATGGAGGGCTCAAACAGGGTTGAGCCCTTGAACAAACATTAAGAATAGCTCAAAATAGACCTAGTTTCAGTTAAGGTCGGAGCCCAAAACATTGAGCAAGTAGGCTTAAGAAATGAAGTAAGAAAATGCTACCAAAGAGGGAAATGGGAACTTACCCTTGAAGACCACTCTTTCTTTGCTTCTTGGCTTGAGGAATGTTACTTCTAAGCCCTTAAGAACCTCTCCTTGCTGCTGGAAATGGAGTGGTGATGGTGGTGCTTGATGATGATGAAGAAATGGCACTAAACTTGAGAAGAATCAAAGAGATGTATGTGTGTATGTGTTCTTGAGCTCAAAGCAAGTGTTTTAACTCTTGAGGGAGAGGGAGAGAGATGTATGCATGCAAGGGTGGTTGAGCAAAAGTGTGTCAAAAGTGTAGCCTTAAGGGATTAAGTTCCCTTGCACAAAAAAATATCCCCCGAAATCAGATCTTTTGGGGGATACAGCTATACAGCTGTGAAACACACCTCCCAAGGAGCATGGCCGGCCATGTACTTTTGTTGCAGGTGGCCGGCCGGCTACCCCCTATGGCCGGCCGGCCAAGGGGCAAAAATGAAACACAGAATTGCTGGCCGGCCACCACACATTGGTGGCCTTCCATGTGTGCTGAACAAGACCCTGTGGTTGGAAATTGGCAACTCTGAAACAGGAGAAACAACAAGCCACTTTTCAAAGAGGGTTCAAAATGGACAAAACAATTACTGGCCGGCCATGTGTTTTTAGGATCCTCCCATGTGTGTACAACACAAATATGTGGTTTTGGCTCGAAGAAAATGGCCCTAGAGTGTTCAACATTAGCCCGGAAGTGAGAAAAACGGGCGTCGGAGGGCGCCGGAAGAGCATAACTGGTCGCTGAGACAATTGCTGGCCTCCCACCCTCCAGTGATCTTCCTGATGATAAAACAGAGGTACCTGCCAAAAATAAACGAAAACCGATGCAAAACGAATGCTCGAGAGCCAAAACACGCAGTTCGGGGTCCCGAAAATAGGCTGTTAAGTACCGAAAGTGGCATTCGACCACGAAGTGGGTCTCTCAGACCTCAGTGTCCCTCAAAAGGGAGTAAATAAGATGTATGCCAAAAATCGAAGGAATTGGAGATGGTTAGACGGTCCCGAACCGAGGCACACGGCCTGACGGCTCCGAAAACCAAGAACCGGGCTCCGAAATGGGTAAAATGGCCTACGGCCACAAAATGTAGCCCACGGCCACTGAGAGATGGTCTGCGGGACCTCTCCCTCCCTTCAGGAAAAGAAATAGAGAAAACCGAGTCTGGTTCGCAAACCGAGACAAGGTACAGAAGAGGGTTCGGAAGTCCGGAGGCAGGGCTCAAGGCCGTGACTCTAAGACTTCTGAACGAGCACAATATGCAACATCACCGAGCGCTCAATCGGTGACGTCTGAGCCTTAAGGTCGGTCAAAAAATGGGGTGTCTACAGCAGCCCAAACATTTGAGATGAACACGCAGCCCATATTTTGATGTCGAACACACAGCTCGTCGTTGAGGTGAACACACGGCACACACTGATTGAGAATAGAACACGCAGCCCTAACTCGGATTTTCTGAACACACAGCCCAAATTGAAGGTGAACACGCAGCACACACTGATTGAGAGTAGAACACGCAGCCCTAACTCGGATTTTCTGAACACACAGCCCAAATTGAAGGTGAACACGCAGCACACACTGATTGAGAGTAGAACACGCAGCCCTAACTCGGATTTTCTGAACACACAGCCCAAATTGAAGGTGAACACGCAGCACACACTGATGTAGAGTAGAACACACAGCCCTAACTCGGATCTTCTGAACACACAGCCCAAATTGAAGGTGAACACGCAGCACACACTGATTTAGAGTAGAACACACAGCCCTAATTCGGATTTTCTGAACACACAGCCCAAATTGAAGGTGAACACGCAGCACACACTGATTTAGAGTAGAACACACAGTTCGCTTACTTTACTTCGCACGCAGCCTATCTACTTGCACACAGCTTATTCATTTCATTTGCACACAGCTCATTCATTTTATACTGACACATGTATTCATTCTGAATGCAGGTTGGTTCTCGCACTGTGCGGGGATATGGCTCCACCGCTGCTAGAGATTGGTATGCTGAGCTCCCAGAGGCTGTCCGGGATTTAGTTGATTTGGCAGGGTTCGGGGCCTTCTGCGCTGGGTTATCACGTTGTCCTGCCAGGAGGACGCTGATGGCAGCTTTGGTGGAGAGATGGTGGGACACCACCAACTCCTTTCATTTTTCCGCCACTGGGGATTTGATTATGACCCCGCTGGATTTTGTTGTATTGACCGGCCTGGACATAGGAGGTTGGCCCATTCTTTACGACGAGGACATGGGCGAATGGGAGGCCGCTTGGATACATTTGCTGGGGGCCCGCCCACCTGTTGATAGAGCTTCCGGGAGAGTCCGATACACCTGGTTCTCTTCCCATTTTTGGAGGGAGGGGATGGAGCCCGGGACTCCTGAGGAGGCAGAGCAGTATGCCCGTGGTTTTCTTATGTTCCTCTTCGGGACTACTCTGTTCGCCGATAGAGGGAACACGGTTGGGTTGTATCTGTTGAGCGCTCTGGTGGACCTATCACAGGTCAGCCGGTATGACTGGGGTGGCGCCGGCTTGGCTACCCTTTACTGCTACATGAGCGCGACCTCCCGCGGGCAGGGAGACTTACTTGGCGGTTATTGGAGAGCCTGGGAGGTACTTTCTGCCCTCTTGATTTACATTTCTGCTCCTCATTACTTGTACATTGCACACACAACGCACTTTACACTCTGTATTTTGCCCTCAGCACTTTGTATTCACATTCTGCACTGCTTTCCTCAGTTATGGGTCTACGTATATTTCCCGACGTTAGCCCCAGAGTTGGTGGTGGCAGGGCCCCTCATGACCCCGTACTCATTGGTATTCGAGGGCCAGCACCGGCCGAGACCCCGAGAGACTCTCTTTTATCTACGGCAGTATTTCAATACTGTGCGGACGACGGAGGTATTTCAAAACTCTCAGTCCCTTCCGTTTTCATCTTTGATCTGCCCTGTATATTCCCGATTTCTGATTGGTTTATGCACTGGTTATCCGCAGATTACATGGCAGCCCTGGGCGCCCTTGGGTGATGGTCTCCGATTTCAGTATGCGGAGGATCGGGCACCTCCCAGTACAGGATCCTGCTCGAAGGACCGGTTGGTAGAGCATGGTTTCTGGGGGAACGCTTTTTGCGTCAGGTATGGGGGTACACTTCTCAAGACCCTCCCGCAGCACCCCCAGTCAATATGCGGACTGCTAATAGGCTCTCTTCCCAGGATGTTGTTAGTGCTATGCTGGGCACTGATGCTTTGCTATATCTTGAGGAGGGGGACTATGCCACTTATCGCCACGTATATCTGATGCCTCCCTTAACGGGAGTGCGTACTCCGTCACTGAGGCCTGCTGGTGTGCCATCTTCGAGTCAGGCTCGTGCTACAGATATCCCTTCCTCCAGCAGGGCCGGTACGTCTAGAGGTGGGGGTGGGTCGATTCCCCCGATCCCTCCGACTCTTCATCATCCTGGGTGGCCAGACATGCCGACCGAGTTGACGAGTTGGCAATTTGGGGCTCCTTACCAGGTCTCGCTGGAGCCTCCCCTTCCTGACCATAGATATGTCAGAGATCCTGATTCACCACCGGTAGGCTTTACAGCTTTGATTTATCAGTCGGATACTTGAACATTCATTCCTTTACTGATGGTTTTGCATTCGTATCTGCAGCCTCCTGTTGAGTACATGGATGAGATGCTCGGAGTGATGGCCGCATTTGAGGGCATGATCCTGAGGAGGGAGGCACAGCTGGCCATTATGGGTGTGCAGGTACTGTTCATCTTTCTTGCATTTATCATATTTCTGATGACACGCTGGTTTTGAACATTCTACTGCATTGACAAGCTGTTTGTGTAGAACACATCTGACACACACCCCACTCACATACTGTACTTGCATTTGATTTTCATATTTGAACTGATGTATTGAACTCTTCACTTTCAGATGCCTCCTGTATATGCTCCACTGCGGGCCGGGCCACCCGGGCCTTCTCAGGGAGGTCGATCGTCTGGACCTTTTCGAGGCGCTGGGCCATCTGGGCCCTTTCGAGGAGCTGGGCCATCCAGGCCTTTTCGGGGAGCTGGGCCATCCAGGCCTTTCCGGGGAGCTCGAGGAGGGTCCTTTCGCAGACGCAGGGCACATATTATAGAGGCGGAGCCCGATGAGGATGAGGAGGAGGAGGTTGCAGACCGTCAGTCGGAGACATCCGCTGAGGAGGGGGATTCCGGTCTTGGTTCCGGGAGTGGAGGCGAGGCTGAGGGGGATCCTGAGGATGACAGCTCCGACCCGGATGATGATGGTGGTGCAGAGGTTGTCTCGCAGAAGAGGATGAGGAGGGCCTCTCATTCCCGCTCCCGAGGGTATTGATGCTGCTGTTTCCTGCGTTTATTTTCCTTTTTGCTAGTAGTTTGTAGCACTTTGCATATTGTTAGGCAGTTTTATTTTCTGTAAAACTTGTACCTTTATTTGTAAAAGGAAATATGATGGGGTGAAACAGCTTTTGAAAAAGTGTTGTATTTTTATACTCTCAGCATCGCATCGCATCATTTTGCACAAAAAATGGGATTGAATGGAAATGTGCACTGTGTATTTACCAGGTCAGGTAATGAACCGACGCAACAAATCAAACAACTCGACTCACTAAGAAATAACAGAATCTTAGCAAGTTTACAACTCGATAAGCAAAATACAACAATGTTAACGACTCGATAAACAAGACTTAACAAAATTGCGTAAACAAAGAGTAACAACTCAAACACAAAATACGACAGCTCGACAAAACTTACAACTCGATAAACAAAACGACAACTCGATAAGCAAAAATTACAACTTGATAAACAAAACAAAGCGTACTTCGGACGGTCTGGGCAACGGAACGCATCCGAAACAGAGGGAAATGGAGGCCTTCGATACATCCGATGCTTGGAAATGCCTGGAACTTTCCTCTGGAGGGCAAAACAGGACCAAAGGCATACATTGGAGCATGGCCGGCCAGTTTTTGGAGCCGGCCGGCCAGTTTTTTGTATTTGAGGGGAGAAATGTGGCCGGCCAGCTAGAAAAGGTGGCCGGCCGGCCACTTATTTCAGCAGCCGTCAAATTTTTGACACGTGTCCCCTGAATAGTGTCCCATCCTCTATAAATCTCCAACTTCGGGACTCATTCATTTCATCACTGCTTTGCACAAAAAATGGAGGCCTTTCTCATAGAAAACCTCACATCTTGGATCTCTTCTCTAGATGGCTCGGAAAAGTTGA